>CAUYQV010127895.1:0-35433 GCA_963574575.1 Galagoides demidoff
GAATAAGTTGAAAATTCCAGAATCCTTTCTTCCAGTCTATTATATATAGAAGTATACTACATATCTTACAAGGGTACAAGTGATTCTTTCTAAAAGTAGAATATAAATATCTTAACACAATAACTAAGAAAATGACATGAAGGCTATGTTAACCAGTTTGATGAAAATATTTCAAATTGTATATGATAAGACCACACTATACCCCATGATTGCATTCATGTACACAGCTATGACTTAATAATTAAAAAAACAAGTTGGCAAATGAAATCTATGGAGGAGTGGAAGTCTTGTTGAATGAATAATTCTGTAAAAAATGACTAATTATAAAAATAAATCACAAGTTTATTGTACTACTTTCCTTAGGCTTCTCTAACAAAATATTATAGATCAGTAGTTTGTTGTACGGAGTTCCAAATGTCTGAAATCCAAAATCAAGGTGCTTGTTTAATACAATTTCTGGTGAAATCTCTCTTCCTCTTCCTATATTAAGGGCACCACCTGTATTGGTTTATGGCCTCACCCTTATGGCATCATTTAACATTTATCTCTTCCTCATAGGCCCTATTCCTGAATTTAGTCACATTGGGGTTAGGACTTCAAGTCAGGAATTTTGGGGGCACAAACATGCAATCTATATCATGTAGTAAAATGACAAGGGAACAAAAAATGACAGCATAAAGTAGCTAGAAAAAGATGTGAATAGATATTTACCTCATGTCATTATAACACATCCAGGAAAAAGGATAAGGAAAAGTTCACTAAGTGCCAATAAACTAACAGAGGGGATTACTTATGTGGTGACATTGTAGCTATTATTAGTTTCATCCTTTCTGCTTTCCTGTAATTTTCATTTTGACACAGTATCTTTGAATAAATATTCTAACAGAACATTTAGAAATTGACTTCATCGAAATGCCTTAGAAAATGCCTAGCAGATAAGAAGTGCTCAATAAACAATGTTTATATTTGGTAGCACAAAATTTGTTTTTAAGATTTATTTTACTTGGTAGCCATCTATAGAAGGGTCATTTTGGCTGACGTTTCACCAGTATTTTAACGTCAATAGATTTAAAATAAATAAAAATTAAATATTTTTAGTGGAGTTAATGGTGGCCTTTCTAAAACCTCAGTCTTGACATTGAGATTTAGATAAGTTGTACTTACATTCAAAGCGATAAGGCACTCTTGTATTTGAATGTTTTAGGTTGGAAATCATGAAGTTAAAGTTTTTAAAAGATGTTTTGAAAAGACTGTGAAGCAGCACAGGTATTTCTAGGAAGAATATCATATTACATTTTTCTGGGAATACAGTGAAGAAGCAGAAGAAATAATATTGATCATTCTTTCCAATGGAAGGCAAAACTTTATTCTGAGATTGTTAAAATTACCTTGAATTATCTGAGGTTCCGCTTCTTAAAGTTCAAAGTAGGATGGTTCATTTTATTGATGTGTGAATGCCATAGAGAAATGACTGGGAAAACGAAATATCTGTGTTAATTGGAATGTGTTCAAAATTTGGCCAGGAATTAAAATTAACCTGCAGTTTTGTAAGACAACATTAAAGGTCAAGGCAAAACAATGAATTGTTCAACTGAGCTAAGACTTCAACTTTAAGGGAGGTCCATTCTCTTTTGCTCTGACATCTCCAAGGCTCAAAACATATTTGATATAGCTTATGGTTCTTTTCGGGGGGGGATTGATAACAAATTGCTTAAGGTTACCTTTTATTTTTCCAGACTGATAAACTCTTCCCAGACTCATGTCTGATAAATGAAGAGATTGACTAAGCCAGGAGTTTAAACATGAATGTTTGCTGAACTACAAAGATACTGATTTTTTCACTGTCACATCAAAATTAGTTTTGGAAATAATTCTGAAAGATTAATGTGGTAGATTAAAGAGTAAATTCACAGTGACTTTTTTTTCTCAACCATTCTCTTGCTTTTTTATAAGCATTGGCTTTGAGCTTACTCATATGACATGCCATGGCTAATGAAATACTAGCAGAAATGACTTTAAGCAGACCCACACAAAAGCTCTAAATGTGCCACCATGACCTGGCTTTGTGTCTCAAAGTTGCTTCCCGGTTCCATGAAACAGCATTTTCAGGTGTGGATGCCCTTTCAGCCTGGGTTCCACAGTGATAAGACACAATGGCTCTAACTGAGTTTAGTCAGGCTTGGGAGTGTAGAAGAGAGCTACATTCAGATCATTGCTCTCAGGTTATATTAGCAAGAAGTTATTATTTTTTGTTAGCTATTAAGATGTAGGAATTGTTAATTATTGCACAAATACTGACCAGTAAAGTAAATGGTGCCAAAAGTCTCACAATACTAAAAAGACATTTAAAATGTAGGATAGGAGAGAAGATAGAGGCAAACTAATACAGGAGGAAGAGAAACTAATGATCTATCTTACGCATTGGTAAAACATCAGGTAAAAGGATAGCCTGTAATAATTTGGAAGGCAAAAAAATGCATCTAATAAACGTATGGCTCTGGGCAAAGAGATTTTGAGTAGAATTTTCATAGCAGGAGTTGGTCATTACCAGCTAAATTTGATTAGATATTACAATAAAGAATGAGCTAAGAGAAGAATTAGTCTGTTTCCAAGAGTGAGGAAAGGGAAAAAGTGGTACTGCAATTCCAGGATTCTAGAAGTGGCAGGTTGAAAGACACAAAGCTTTCTCATTTCTTTCTTGCCAATAAACTATTCTCAAATTATAACAGTATCAGGGCAAAGAACCGACTAAGGGGGACAATCACACCCTTTCTGAAGACCTCTGGTTGGATTAAGATAGACTCAGAAAATCCTTTCCGTGGGATAAAATGTGTCAGAGAAAAGATCCTAAATATCTTGCCCAAGGAATAAGGTTAAACTTGAAATGGCCAAAATTAACCACAGAGTAGCACTGTCCACTAGAAATTTACTGCAATCTATATAAATGAAACCTGAAAATTGTAATAACCAGATTTTCAGAAGTAAAAAGAAACAGATGGAAATAATTCAATGCATTCATCGATTTGAAATATATATTAGTTAATCCTATATGTAAAATATTATGGCTTCCATATGTAACCAATATAAAAATATTAATGAGACCTCCATATTTTTGTACTTTAGTGCTCACTATGAGATATGTGATATCTGATATCAGACCAGTCACAGGCAGTGCTCAGTAGCCACATGTGACTAAAAGCTACTGTATTCACCAGCACAGTTCTAAAGGGTTAGGAATACCAGAAAAATAATTGTTGATGTGGTTCCTGGCAAAGGAAAGAAATAGAATTAAATAGATTTTTTTTTTTTAAGGCAGGCAACACATGTTTTGACAGAAAGAATTGTTTTCCAGAATGGATCCAAGGATACTATGATTCTATGAGATCTAAATTGGCCCTTCAAACTTTTTTGGCCAGGAAACAATCTAATAACTGTAATAAGATAGGGTATCCCAAAAGTCACTGTACGTAGTGGGAAAATGGGAACTTGTAGGTAAATATGCACATTTATTTACCAAATATTCATTACAAAATTTTATAAAATATTTGTTGGCCACCTTTTTGTAAAATTTTGTAATGAATATTTTGTTTAAAAAAAAAGGCATGTTTAGGTATGGTGATTTTAGGGGAGACTTTTGGGACACTTTGTAGCATTCCCCTGAGATGGTGACATTGTTTGATGCCATAGCAAAAGCTAACTACTGCAAGAAATATTAAACATATTTTTAAAAGTAGCCTTTTAATAAGATAGGCTTTTACTATGGCCAAATCTTTCTTACTTTAGTCTTTGCAACATTTTATTGTAAAAGGTGGCAGCTGACCTCACTACAGACCTGCAAAGACTAATACAGTACATGGGAAAGAGCAAAAGGGTTGTTACCAGGAAGACTTGCATTTGAAACTTGGTTTTTCTACTCTTTAAATACAGGCATACCTCATTATCATGCTTGTATTTATTGTGTTTCTCAGAAGTTGTGCTTTGTTACAAATGGAAGTTTTCTGGCAATCTTGCATTGAGCAAGTCAGCTGGCATAATTTTTCCAACAGCACAGGCTCACTTGGCTTCTATGTCTCACAATTTGGTAATTCCCATAATATTTCAAACTTTTACATCATTACTGTATCTGTTTATCTGTGATCAGAGATCTTTAATGTTACTACTGTCATTATTTTGGGGTGCCGTGGATCTCACCCACATAAGATAGAAAACCTGTTGGATGACTGTGTGTTCTGGCTTTTCCGCTGATCAGCTGTTTCCCCATCTCTCCTCCTCTCCTCAGGACTCTCTATCAGGGACCCTCAAACTTTTCAAACAGGGGGCCTGTTCACTGTCCCTCAGACCATTGGAGGGCTGGACTGCAGGCTCCAGGACGAGTCGGTGCTAAGCAGGATAGGCAACAGTGGCAAAAACACCCAGCAGGCTGGATAATGTCCTAGGCGGGCTGCATGTGGCCTGCAGGATGTAGTTTGAGGACGCCTGAGTCTATTCTATAGTAAGGTGACCAGATTTTTTTTTTTTTTTTTTGAGACGGAGCCTCAAGCTATCCCCCTGGATAGAGTGCTATGGCATCACAGCTCATAGCAACCTCCAATTCCTGGGCTCAAGCGAGTCTCCTGCCTCTGCCTCCCAAGTAGCTGGGACCACAGGTGCCTGCCACAACGCCCGGCTATTTTTTGGTTGCAGCCATCATTGTTGTTTGGTGGGCCCAGGCTGGGGATTCGAACCCGCCACCTTAGGTGTACGTGGCTGGCTCCTTAGCTGATTGAGCCACAGGCGCTGAGTCATGGTGACCAGATTTTAACATTGGTAAAGCGGGACACCATTTGGGGGGGAGGGTGGGGCCTCAGGGGGTTGGGCCTGACAATAAAGCAAACTTTGATAGCTGTTCTCCAAAATTATTTTTTATTATAAAAATTTAACATTATAAAATTAACAAAAATAATATAAAACTCATATCCTGGTGAAATAGCCACATGGCAGCCAAAAACCTAATATTCCCTTCCTATTCTCCCGTGTTCCCTAGCTTGTTATGCATTCCTTCCAAAAGTTGGAATTTTTTTAAATTCCACATGGGACAAATTGCTAAAAATCAGGACTGTCCCACCAAAAGTGGGATGACTGGTCACCTTACTCTGGGGGTGGGGGGACTACTTGTTTGTTCCAGACAAGTTTGGCTCCTTCTGAGCTAATTGTCCTTGCCTAGAAGCAAGGGAGGGAGCAATCTCCTTCTGATACTGATTCCACTTGGGCAACCTCACCCAGGAGGGGAGTAGGGAGTTTACATTAGCCTTTTCATTTCCAAATGAGGTTACATTAACTTCTTCATTCACAAATGGAGTTACATTAACCTTTTCAGCAGCCAAAAACCCTATATTCTCTTCCCATTCTCCTGCTGTTCCCTAGCTTGTTGTGAATTCTTTCCACAAATCAGGACTTTTTTAAAACACCACGGGATGTGGGACAAATTGTTAAAAATTGGGACTGTCCCACCAAAAGCCGGATGTCTGGTCACCTTATTCTATAGACATAACACTATTGAACTTAGGCTAGTTAGTAGGAAGAGTCGCATGTCTTTTACTTTAAATCATAAAGCTAGAAATGGTTAAACATAGTGAGAAAGGCATGTCAAAGTTGAAATAGTTACATGGATGGAGCTGGAAAATATTCTTCTAAGTTAAGAATCTCAGGAATGGAAAAAAAAAATCCAGTGTACTCAGTACTACTATGAAACCAATTTATAATCACTCACACTTTTATATGAAAGATGAATCACAACTATAGCCCAGGATGAAGGAGGGAAGGGGAGAGGGAGGGAAAGGAAGGGGTGTGGGTCGATAGAGGGAGGTTTAATAGAGGGACCATACCTATGGAGCATATTGCAAGTACAAGTTGGATCTATCAGGTGTAGAACACAAATGTCTTAACGCTGTAATTGGGTAAATGAGGTGAAGGCTCTGTTAATTAGTAGGATGTAAGCACTCCAACTTGTACAAATAATCAACACATTGAATCCCCCAATGGCATAAATGTATTCATGATCTATGTACAAATGACTTAATAAAAATAAATAAATAAAAAGCTGACATAGGCTGAAAGTCAGGCCTTTCACACCCAATATTAGCCATGTTATGAATGCAAAGGAAAAGTTCTTAAAGAAAATTAAGCTGACCAGTCAATCAGCAACTATGATCACCTAACCAAAACCATCCGCTGGTAAAATGATTATGACTTGGGTGGCACCTGTGGCTCAAAGGGGTAGGGCACCAGCCCCATATGCCGGAGGTGGTGGGTTCAAACCCAGCCCCGACCAAAAAACTGCAAAAAAAAAGAAGAAAAGATTATGACTTGCTGAAGATTTAGATGATCCCTAGCATTTTTAAAGCATATTTTAATTAAGGCATGACAATGTTTTATGGATATAGTGCTATTGCAGATTTAATAGACTATGGTATAGTGTAGATATAACTTTTATATGCACTAGAAACTAAAACATTTGTGTTGTTCTATTTTTTGAAATGTTCACTTTATTGCAGTGGACTGGAACCAAACCTTCAGTATCTCCCAGGTGTGCCTGTGTGTGATATTTGCATTAGACACTGTCACTCCAACAAATCATTACACTGATGGCCTCCTTGCCACATTCTCTCTGGACTTAGTCCCATGACTTTCTTTGACCAGTGGGACATCAGAAAATACAACATAAGCACGGTTTTAAAAACCACTATACATGAGAGCTTGCTCTCTTAGAATATGGGCCATTACATAAGGAAATATAAGACACGAAGACTCCTGAAGACACGAGGCCTGGCCAACAACCATCCCAACAATTAAACACAGGAGTGAAGCTTTCTTGGACCATTCAGCCCAGATGGGCCACCTGGTAACTGCAGCCACTTGAGTGCCCCTAGTCAAGACTCCTCACAGAAGACCTGCCCAAATGAGACCTTTGGAAATTGCTACCCAGAGAACTGTGACCAAATGAAGTGGAGGTTGTTTTAACACACTAGGTTTGGGAGTAAACTTTTATTACACTGTGACTTGAAAAAATGCATATGACTTTGGTGATGTTAATTAACTCCTGTGATCAGTTTCCTCAAACAGGGCTAATAATATTTACTTCACTGTTGTTATTTCAGGTAGTGCCAGACAAATCATAGGTTCTTAAGAAGGAGTAATACTTTCTTTGTTTATCTTTTTTCTCTATTTCCCTCCCTTTTTCCTAATTTGGCCATGTCTGCTATCTCTTTCTCATTCCCCTTCCCTCAGTGACATTCTGAGAACAACATCCTTGAAAGCATTGTCTAGCTTACAAAGATGTCTACTTTGCAGGGGTTAATTTCATTTGGCCAAGCAAATTGTAACAATTTGGTATGAAATTAGCTATATTACATTATAGAAATGTTTGATAAAAATCTCATTAAATTCAAAAAGGAAAGTATCTGTCTCTCCAGAAGTTCACATTTTCCTATAGATATTTTACCAAAATCTTCTTGTAAGTGATGCAGTTCTCTACTAGTCATGTTGTGTTTCAGCAGTGAAATTAAATCTGTATAATTTTGTGTCAAGTCTTATTTCTGTGCCAGAAAAAAAAATCAATCTTTGGCAAGGCAAATACACTAATGAGATATTCTTCATTCATTCGACTTAATCAAAACTTGTAATCAGTGAATAAGAATCATTTGCCTTCAAAAAAAAAAGAAAAGAAAAACTGGGCTGAGGGTTGAATGACTCATGTAGAAACTTTATGGTTTTGCTCTATGCCTTATAAAGTAATTTCATAATCATATATAATTATTTTAAATATTTTATAAACTACAGTGACTTTTTAATAAAAGCTTCTAATTATCCAATACAGTTTCTAGAAAGATTTGCCAAGTATGTAGTATATGCGTGATGAGTCATTTGTCATCCAAAAGCTTGTGAAGAAACCCTTCTGCCTAAAAATAGGGCCCCCGTAGATTTGATACCGGCTGTAATTTTTCACTTGAGACATTTTCTTTTTATATCTCTGACTCCGCTTTTGGTAAATCATGGTACATAACTATATAAAACATCACATAATCTAAAAAGAAGGAATAAAGATGCCAACTGTACCACATCAGATGCAGTATACTGAGCACCAAAAAATAAGACTAGCAAGTGAATTTCAGGATGGAGAAAATGAAATCTTTAGTTTTTTCAATTCTTTGTTTCACCATCCATCCCCTTACTGCCATGGACCCTTTTTTTTCCGGGAAGTATATAGATCTGGTGTACACTGCCAGTAGAGGAAAATTCAATTATTAATATAATGAGATTTTTTTAAAATTTCTTGGGATAAGGCTTTGATGCCAGTATCTCATTCATACTTGTGTATCCAAAGTACAGGCTCCTAGCAATATTAACGTTAAGTTTTTTATTTCAGGAGACAAAATGAGATTAGGAGAAATGGAGAAATCTCTTAGTCTGCTTTTTTAATACTCTACAACTACATGGAAAAGGGTTGAAACATGAACTGATAATAGAATACAATATAAAATCTATAAGTTCCAAACTGTTGTGTTATTTCATACAAATCTAAAGAATAACATTACAAGATAATGAGACTATGTTTTATATTTCGTGCACCCTTGTAAACACCTAAAAAGTCCATTGATGGGGTTTATTTTAGGCTTTGATAAATTTGTCTATTATATTTTCACGAAAAAGGTTTTGATTCAATCTATCAAGTCAATATTGTAAATTAGCTTTTAAAAAAATTAGTTTTTACCCTCCTTGCTCTATCATTTCCAGTATCTTTTAGAAATGTTTTAAAAGACATACTCCAGTTTTATAAAGTTTGTCCTAAAATACTTGTTCCTGCCCAGGAAATGTTTTTATGTCACAAATCAGCCTATAGTCAACATTGTAGTATTATAAATAGTTATGGTTAAAGATTTTTGGAAATGATGTAGCCCAAATCTCCCATTTAATAAATAAGTAACTAGTTTCCAAGAAGTTAGCTTGCTTTTCTAAGGTTGCTGCTGTGGTTTAAATATTTTTCATCCCAGCCTGAATAAAAAACCTCATGTTGCAATTTATTCCCCAAAGCTGTAGTATGAGAGGTAAGAACTTTAAGAGATGACCTTTAATCCACTCATGAGACAGAGATCTGTTCATGGAATAATGGGTTAATGGGGTATCCTGGGAGTAGAATGTGGCTTTTTTTTTTTTTTTAGAATAATTTAAGGGTGTATAAGATTAGGTCACATTATTTGTATTTAGTAGGTAAAGTCCAAGTTGTAGTGAACACTTTACCCTGGAAGTGTGCTGTATAACCTTACATTGTGCCCTTTAGGTGAGAGTTTACCAACCCCCTTCTTGAATTTCATTGTGTTTTTCTCTCCTGTGGATGTGTAGTTGTTCATCTACTAGTTTCATTTTAGTATTGAGTACATTGGATCCTTGCCTTTGCATTCTTATGATACTTAGAAAGATGTTCTCCAAATCCATTGAGATAAATATGAAAGATGTAAAGTTTCTATGTTTCTTTATGGCTGAATAGCATTCCATGGTAGACATATACCACAGTTTATCCATTCCTGAGTTCATGGGCACTTGGGTTGTTTCCACACCTTGGCAATTGTGAATTGAGCTGTGATAAATATTCTTGTGCAAATGGTCTTATGGTAAAATGATTTTTTCTTCATATGGTTAGATATCAAATAATGGGATTGCAGGATCAAATAGAAGGTCTACATTTAGCTTCTTGAGGATTCTCCACACTTCTTCCCAGAAAGGCTGTGTTAGTCTGAAATTCCACCAAGAATGCATAAATGTTTCCTTCTCTGTACCACACCAGCATCTGTAGCTTTGGGACTTTTTGATGTGGGGTATTCTCACTGGACTTAGCTAATACAAAAAACCTAAAGAAATCAGTCTCATATTGCCATCTGATCTTCAATAAACCTAATAAAAGTATATACTGGAAAAAAGAATCCCTATTTAATGAATGGTACTAGGAAAACTGGTTAGCCACATGCAAAAGCCCGAAACTGAACCTGCATCATTCATCAAAATTACAAAATTTGATACACAATGGCTAAGAAATTTAAATCTAAGACCTGAAACAATAAAAACTCTAGAAGAAAGTGGGGGACAAACTCTTGACAATATTGGCCTGAAGGAAAGATTTAATGAAGAAGACTCCATTGGCAACTGTAGCAGCAACAAAAATAAGTGGGATCTGATCAAGCTTAAAAGCTCTGTACAGCTAAGGGCACAATAAACAAAGCAAATAATCAACTTTTAGAATAGGAGAAGATATTCACAAGTTACACATCCAACAAAGGACTAGTGACCACAATATTCAAAGAACTCAAGCCAATCAACAGCAAAAGCTGGTTTACATGGAAGTCATAGCAAGACCATTCAATTCTCAGGAGTTGTAGATGGGACAATTTTCTAACTTTGCAAATGAAATATTTCTCACTGTAAGCAAAGGAAGAGTGAATCCGTTCCAGATGATGTAGGGTGGGCAGAAAGCAATTAAACCTATCAAAAATTGAGCATTTCTTAGAAATCATATTTTATGCTAAATGTGGCTTGACATTCGTATCCTGTGTAGTATCAGAATGATATATTTTTTGTAATCTGAAAGTACTGCTTCAAGTGTTTTTATTAGACTTCTGTTTCAGATTGTTTATATTCAAAAGTATAAGTCAGTTGAAGAATATCAAAAGAAATTAGACTAATAGTCTAGTAGTTGCTTTGAAATATATAATACAAACTACTCAAGAAAAAGCATAAGCATGATTTTGGAAACTTTAAGTGCTTTCCAGAGCAAATAAGTTAGAATTCAACATTCTTTTCCATTTAGACCCAGTTTCATATGCAGATGAATGAATACTATGTAAATTGTAAGAAACCTCAAAGTAACAAAAGGTTGCCAACTTGTAGGGCAACCACAATTGATTTCTGTATGCATATTTCCTTCCGTAATTGTGAAGTGGAAATGCTCTGTAACCATCTTTAGGATCCTTGCCTGTTGATGAGAGGAAATATAGTTATGACAGTCATACGAAATATGTCGTGGGCATTTAATTTTAAACATCTGTTAGATATAACATAAACATCTGTGTAATAAGTGAAGAATTATTCCCTAAATTTATATAGAGAACAATCTCAAATTAAGCCTCAAAATTGTAAAAAGGCACAGTATTGGAATAAAACTCAGAACCCCCTGGGTGGTTGATGCTGCTTTAATACCTGATGCCTGACACATATTATATGCTTTGTTCTATAGAACTGATTTAGTTAGGAAAAAGATGGAGCATATTGCTAATTTCATAAGCACAATTTTCTGAAAGTGAATTTTTTTGGTGATGCAGTTTCTGTTCAAATATTATTTTTGTGACACTGTCCCAGCAGTTAATTATGAACAGAAGACATTGTCCTTCTATAGGGAACAGAGCCTGTGTATCACTTGATCTATGCTGGCGTTTTGTGACATTTAAATAAATTAGTAATACCACGCTTTTTGAAAAAAAAAACGTTCCATCCTTTTAAAAATGTAATTTAAAACAATCTCATTTAAGAAAAGCTCAGAGTAGTTGTATTCTTCTAGATTTTTCAGACACACTGATTTACTGAGTAGGATTATTCTCTGATACTTCAGCACTGAATAATACTCATACTAATATCCTGATCATCCGCAAACAATAACCATTGTCATGGTAACTGCTTACCATGGGAAAACAAACTGTGCAAATGAGCTTCTTCCATAACTTTAATTATGCAAATAGAACATTGAAGGAATACATTTTAGGAAGCCAGTTTCCTAGTTGAGTATTGACTAAATTAAATGATTCAAACAGTTTTTCACATCTGACTGTTGATATTTTGAAGATGTTAACGTAATCACATCTATCTGGAATTGTGTTGACATTAAATACAGGAAGCAATTTAATTTTTTGCCTGATATTTTACCTTAAAACACAGTTTCAGAGTTTAATTTAGTTATTGTAATCAATTACTCTGATTGCTGTTTTCTGAATTCAGAGTACATGAATTATGGAGTTGACCATAATTTCTGGTTTTTAATTTCTCATACAATTGATTTTATAGTTCAACAGGAAAAAAGTTAGAGCTACGGTTACGGGTTTGTTCATTATTTTTGTACAATTATTTATACCTGGGTGCCCTCAAGAATACGAAAATGAAAACTGTCCCTTAAAAATTTAGACTTCATAGGAGATACATAATAACACAACTAAAATACGGGGCAGTGCAACCTGGTCTGAGGGAGTGATTGTATTAAACAGGACATGAGCAGGAATGTGCTATCAGTGTGAGATGTTGCAGATCAGAGTAATGTTGAGAGTGATGAGAAGTAGAAAATTAAGGAAAAAATATTAAGGAGGGACAGTATCTGTAGCTCAAAAAAGTAAGGTGCTGGCCCCATATGCTGGAGGTGGTGGGTTCAAACCCAGCCCTGGCCAAAACAAACAAACAAACAAACAAACAAACAAAAAACTGCAAAAAAAAAAAAAAACATTGAGGAAACCAGTGACAGAGAGGTGTTGTTAAAGTATATATTAATGACCTGAATAACTAAGGATAATGACTAATTAATGCATGGAATGCCATTTTTTTTGATCTTTTTCTTCAAATGGAAATTTTCTAGAATGGTTCCAAAAATCAGATAATCACAAAAAATAAGATATTCTTAAACAAGTAAAATGAGAAATAGATCATGGCCAACAGGTCAAGTAAGTAAGCATTATGTCCTGGCCCTCATTGGAAATCTGCGCATGCACGCGTACACACACATGAACCAGGATACAAAGAAAGAATAAAGGTGGTGTTGGTAAAGGAGTGGTAGGCTCCCAGATCAGATGGTAACAAGTCTAAGAAGTTCGAGGGTTTTCTAATGAGAGTTTTAAGGCCAGCATCACAAAAGCTCAAGATAGCAGGAGTTGAGGACTTAGGCATCTGCTGAATCTATCATTCCATTAAAAGCAGAGGATTTGATGCATGCTTTATGTCTCTTGAGAAAATAACAGAAACATTGAGAAAACAGACATTTGTGGGTATTTCTGACAATCAAGGAGAAAGTGATTAGAAGTGTAGATGACAGACAGCTCTTGGGAGAAAAGAGTCATGCTGTGTTGGAGATTCACATGGCAACAGAGAAACTATCCAATATGGCTACAAGATATTCTTGTCTTTGTGAAAGCACATTGTAAAAACGGAAAGTATTAAAAAGGTATACTTTAATGTTCCAAGAAGGGGAGCCTTACAAAGGGAATTTAGTTCAAGAGTATATATTTAGAGATCTGATAATTTGTCATGATAAGTATACCTAATCTAATGCAAAAGAATGCTTTTAATTGAGATCAGATTTGCAAAAGTAATTTACAATTGGAAGGAGTGAAATATAATTAAAAATGTGGAGGGGGTAAGTGAAAAAAGCTAGAAGGATTTGACCTTTTCTTAGCATGATGAAAATAAGAAGGTAGCTTGCACTCGTGTTTTAAGGAAAAATGAAGAAAAAACAGGGTGGGTATATTGCCTGTGGTGTAGTGCTACAAAACAAGAAAAAGAAAGTAGAAGGTATAAGTTCTTAACTATTGATGATGATTTTCAAATAAGAAATAGAAGAGAGAATGTTTCATTAAAGAGTGAGTGAGGTTCAAGATGAGGGGATATTAGGACAGTATCAGGTCCTTGTAAACATAAAGGAGGTAAAGTCTCCATCTTTCTTTATGACTGCAAAATATTCTTCTTAGCAAAGTATCTCAAGAATGGAAGGAAAAGTATCCAACGTACTCAGCCCTACTATGAAACTAATTTATAGCTTTCATAGGAAAACTATAACCCAATTTTAGCCCAAGAATATGGGGAAAGGGGAGAAGGGGGGAGGATGGATGGAGGGAGGGTGATTGGTGGGATCACGCCTATGGTTCATCCTATAAGGGTACATGTGAATCTCTCTAAATGTAGAATATGAATGTCTTAACATAATAACTAAAAAAATGACATGAAGGCTATGCTAACCAATTGGATGAAAGCATTTCAAATTGTATATAGAAACAGTACACTGTACCCCATGATAGTATTAATGTACACTGTTATGATTTAATAAAAAAAAGAAACCCAACAAATACATTTAAAATTGCAATGTGAAAAGAACTGCAAAGGAAAGATCTCTGGCAATAAGAGGATTGTCCCCACTAAGGAGGGAAAAAAAAAAAAAAGAAAATATCAGGTCCTTAAGTTAACTGTTACGGGGTCAAATTTAGGATTTGAGAGCAGGTATGCAATGCCTATATTTGGCTATTCAATGCATTTGAATGGTTCTACTTTTCTATGGTACTTCCTACCATGCAAGGGAGAATTTTTACAGTAATTAAGATTCCTAGCAAATACTTGGGCCTTCTTAGGAAGTCTCCAAGAAAAATGGGAAAACCAAAAGGAAACAAGTGTCTCTATTTTAAGAACCTCTCATAGAAAGCTATAGATTTAATAGTAGCAAATAATTTATCCTGGAATAAGTAGATGTTAGCTATGCAGGGGGGAATCCTATGTATTTGGGGTTTAAAATTGATACAGCTTTGGTATTAGTGCTTCTAGAAGTAGTTGAAGTGTTGAAGGAAAACTTCACCTGAAAACACTATATATGCTTTTTCTCTCAAAATAATATGAAGCTTCATTGGCTAAGTTTTAAGGGAAAAATAGTCTTACAGTAAAATCAAAGTACAAGGTAAAGCATTTCCAATGCTTCTAGCTCAACCTATGAGGCCAATATTGCACAAGTACCATCTTATCAAGTTATCAACTTTTTTCCAGAGAGATAACATGGAAAGTTAGACTCCAACAGAAAGAATCCCTGAGATAAGGAAATCCTCATTCTGAAGTCATTTTTGTAATGACTCAGTAGCTTTTTTTGAGTTTTGTATTTGGGGGTTTCTGCACTCCTATGTATTTCTTCCAATAAATAATAATTTAAATCTCTAGTAATATATGACTCTATATTACATTTTGAATTTCTTCAGAGTTGCGGATGTTGTTCAAAGACCAGAAGAAAGCTTTATACCTTGCTACTCAAAGTATGTTCTGTGGAATTAGCAGCAAGGGAATGGCCTGGGAGCTTATAAGAAAGGCATAGTCTCAGACCAGGGCTCAGATTTACTGAGTCATTTTAATGAGATCCCAGGTTATTTGTGAATATCAGAGATTGAGGAGCACTGTACTACATCACCTGGCTCAGTGATGACCTCTACTTTCCTTTCTTTGTCTAGAAGATTCTATCTTTTTTTTTTTTTTAAGAGATAGAGTTTCACTTTATTGATCTCAGTAGAGTGCTGTGGTGTCACAGCTCACAGCAACCTTGCTCTTGGGCTTAGGTGATTCTCTTGCCTCAACCTCCCAAGTAGCTGGGACTACAGGCGCCCATCACAATGCCCGGCTATTTTTTTGTTGCAGTTTGGCCGGGGCTGGGTTTGAGCCCACCACCCTCAGTATATGGGGCTGGCGCCCTACTCACTGAGCCACGGGCGCTGCCTGGAAGATTCTATTTTATACAGACATATTTTTTTTCCACCATTGGCAGATTTCTCCCTTTAGATTTAAATGAGTTCTTTGTCAAGAAGTTGCAATTGTTTTGAGTTATAATGAAATGTAGTGGGCTCTAGGGATACTGTATGAATGACACAAAGATCTCTAAGTCCTTCTGCAGTTCATAGATTCAAATGCCTCTTTTGAGATTAGATCCAGGGCTATGTGTACTTGGTGCCAACATAATTGAAAAGTTAAAAAAAAAGTCATGTCAGGTTGTGTCATAGATTTCTTTCGTTTTCAGCCTATTGGAATTGTTAGAATAGTACTCAATGCCATGAGGAATCAGGTCACTGTTCTGCCAAGAATATGATCTACAGTACAAAACAGAACTCAGCAGAAAATGCTCCTCATTTTAAGCGCTTTGCAGCTGTAAGTTGACTATACCATCTGTATCAGTTAAATGCTGCTGTGTAACAAACACATCAAACACAATTTATTAGTTCCTGGGTCTGAAAGTAAGCAATTTGGACTGGGCTTAGTGGAGCAGTTCTGTTTGTCTTACCTGGGTTCACTCATGTGACTATAATTGCCTTGTGATATATAAGAGTTGACTGATGCTGGCTGGCCTTATTCATATCTGGCTTTTGGCTAAAGTGAATAAGCTACATGTCTCCCACTTGAGCAATTCATATGACAACAGTAAATCCCAACGCATAAGCATGTTTCAAGCTTCTGCTTGCATAATGCTTGCTAATATTCCTTTATCTCAAGCAAGTCACAGGCCAAGTCCAGATTCAAGGGGTGAAGATAAACATTCTATCACTTGACAAAATGTGCTGTAAACTACTGTGACCATGCTTAAAAATAATTCACCCGTCATTTCTCTATTCCAAATTAGTGAATAGGTTTTACAAACTTCTTTCTTTTTCTAGGTAATCATCTTTTTCTTCTCAAAGGAGAACCTCATCTCAATGAGCTAGAGATTCTATAAAATCTCAGAGACCATGGAATGTGGTGAGGGGCCGGACCCTGACTTTGAACTGGGTCAGGAAGGGTACTTTGATATTTGCTCTGAAAGGTGTCATTCCTACTTTTTACTCTGGGAAATTTGTAGTTGTGAGTGGAACTGTATTTTGCCTTATTTATTTCACTTCTGTTGCATCGATAAAATCTGCACCTGTTTCTTCTGGCATTGAAAGCAGCTGTCTGGTCTATAACAATATTTCCCACCTGGGTGGCCGCGCTGTCTCTCAGTGGCAGACACCCTTTCAGCATTGGTGGGAAATGAGCTGCTCGGCTAATCCGGGTGCTTCCACTTGGGCTTAGTCAAATGGGACAGAACCAGAAGTGCTTGAATCTTACATTCATACTGTGAGACACTTTCTAAGGTGCATACAGTAGCTGAGAAGAGACTCAAAGAGAGAGGGTGGTACATGATATGAGGAGTCATTAATCATTAATGGGGATTGTAAGATGAACAGTGGAATATATACCAAGGCATTTGATCATGTAACCATGTGGACAAAGCCTCCATAGTTAATTTTATGGCTAATCATTAAACTGATGTATGTGAATGAATTCATTTTCCTGTATTGGAGTCTGTGCAGCTGATACATCAAATATACTGTGTGTGATACACTCATACATTCCTATGTCTGCACACACATATTAATCGGACTTGCAGTAATACCAAGTGACTGAATGGTCAGGAGGTTTTCAGCATTGTGTTAGTGTTGAAGGATAGACTCTGAAAGAGTTGGGGAATATATAGAGGGGATACACTGTTGAGGAAGGCAGAGATTTCTGTGGTTGAGTGGATGATATTGAAGGATATGTGAAAATGAAAATAATGGTAAGTAGGTTCTAGAGTTGGAGAAAGGCAAGACGCCAGGATCTGCTGAGAATTAGCTGTTTGGCTAATATATGTGTATATATAGTCTAATATTTCAATGACCCAGTTGCAAACCACATGAAGCTTTCTATTGTAATTAGTTTCTCTGTCCAGCTATAATTCAGACCCACAATTTAAAATCAGGCACATGACCTGACGTAGATTGTTGGCCAAATCTTTGTCCTTCATGTAAGAAATGGTGGTGTTCAAATGGCTTGGTCAATTTTAAGCTGTTATAAGAACTTTGAGGTGTTCAGTTTGCCTAACAGGCAAGTTTTCCAAGTTCGACTTTTTTTTTTTAAAAGCTTTATTTATTTATTTTTTCTCAGTACTCAACACAAATTGGAATATGTTTCCTCAGGAAAAGTGAGTTTTACATACTCAAAGTAATTTAATTATAAAAATGTTCAAAATTTGAGAATGATGTTCAGAGGGTTCAGGCATTGAGTGGAAATTTGAATTACATGTCCTTTAAAAGTTACTCAAAATATGATATTCTATTATCTGTTGCAAGTTAATGCAGAAAGAGCAAGCTTTTTAGAATCCAACAGATCGGAATTGAAACCTCTTCTATGCTATTAATGAGGAAATATAGCAGGACTTGGGGAAAGATTAAGTGTGGAAAGGCACCCAAGACAGGGCTCAAGTTTCTAATTCGGGAGCTGGGTGGCAATTAGACTCTACAAATTCAGCATGTCCGACGCAGAAATCCTGATCTGCCCTCCACAGTCTGCTCCATACTCAGCCCCTCTCATCTCAGTTGACGTCAGTCCTTCTAGTTGCTTAAGTCAAAATATCTGGAAGTCATTTTGACTCCCCTCCTTTCCCCACATCTTTTATCTCACCTATGAGGTAATCCTGCCAGCACTACTTTCAAAATAGATCCAGAATCCAATTATTTCCAGGCACTTCCATTGGTGCCACCATGATCTTAGCCACTTTCATCTCCCCCTAGGTACTGAAATAGCTTCATAACAGATCTCTGTGCTTGTACCTATAATCTGTGCAATTTAAACTCAAGCAAGTGGTTAGATTAATCATTGTAAAGTTAAATCAGATCATGTCACACATTCTATACCTTGCAATGGCTCTGTATTTAACTGTAGCAAAATCCACTGACCCTCCAGTGTCTGTGCTGATCACCTGACTTCTCACGCACTTGTTTACTAGGCTACAGTCTCAGTAACCTCCTTGGTATTTGCTGGATGCAGCAGGCATGTTCAATATCACACTTGATTCCAGCTGTCCATTTGCTTAACTTTTCACAAACCTCTCCCAGTTATCCACTCAGTCACTTTGTAACCTCTTTCAGATCTTAGCTCAAATTTCACCTTTTAGCTGAGTATGAAGTGAGGAATGTTGCCACTACCACCCACCTGACCCCAACCAAACTGCCTCTGCTGTGCAGCATTCTTGATCACTCCAATTTTATTTATTTATTTATTTTATTTATTTTTTTTTTGATCACTCCTATTTTAAACCCTTCGTTTAATCTCTGTTTTCTCTTGAGCACAGAAAATTGTGAGCGGAATTATTATATTCTTTCACAACTGGAGGTGACTTTAATCAATTTCACTGGTTTTCCATCATTTTATTATTTGCTTTGGGGCTGACAGTTTGCATTCTTAACTTACCAAAGGCCATTCAGAGTCAATACTGTTCACCACATCCCACTTCATAGAGTATACTTGACAATGTGATTCCTACTTCTCATTATATACTTACTTGCCACTTAAACAGTGTGCTTCTCTTTACCCACTATACTTCATTTTTGATATTGTGGTTATATCTTTCACATCTCTATCTGATATAAAGACTGTCTTACCAATATTATACCTTCTTTGCTTTAAACATTCAATATTTTTTGAAAAAATTGTTAGGATAGTTAAAAATCTTCCCATTATTTAATCATTTACATGGACTTCTTTGTTTGCCATGTTCTGTGCTCATCATTTCTTCTTATAGAATGATTTTTCCTTTGTCATTTTCCGTGGTTATTGATGAGAAGTCAATAATTGATCTATAAATTTCTTTCTAATGTCTTTGGTTTTGGTATTAGGATAATGCTGGCTTCATTGACTGAGTTAGGACATATTCCCTCTCTCTCTATCTTCTGACAGACATTATAGAGAATTGCTACAATTTCTTCTTTAGTTTTGATGTAGAATTCACCAATGAATCCATCAAGGCCTGGTGCTTTCTCTTTGGAAGGTTATTAATTATTGACTCAATTTCTAAAATACATATAAGGCTTGTTTAGATTGTCTGTTTCTGCTTGGGTGAATTTTGGCAGATTGTGTGTTTCTAAGCATTCTTCCTTTCATTTGTGTTATCAAATTTGTGGACAGAGGATTTTTCATAGGATTTTTATTATCCTTTTAATATCCATGGGGTCTTGAGGGATATCCCACCTTTTACATCTGATATTAGTAACTTGTGTCTTATCTATTTCTTCTTAGTTAGCCTGGCTAGAGGCTTATCAAGTGTAGTTATCTTTTTGGAGAACCAGCTTTTGGTTTTGTCAATTTATTTTTTTACTGATTTCCTATTTTTAATTTTATTGGTTTCTCTGCCAATTTTTGTTACTTCTTTTCTTCTGCTTACCTTGAATTTTAATTGCTTTTTTTCCCCCCTAGTTTATTGAGGTGGAGCACAGGTTATTGATTTTGGATGTTTCCTCTTATGTGATATATGCATTCTAAACTTTAAATTTCATGATTAAGCCTGGATTTTTCTGCCACCACAAGTTTATATAACTTATTGGGATACTGTGATATAATAATAACTATTTGATCTCTGTCCTCAGTTCCTGACACAGAGCTCCCAAACCCTTTATATTTCTGAGCAATATGGTGCTGGGGGGATCATCTATTCTAATATTTGGTCTTTGACCTCAGTTTCTGACACAGACCTTAGGATTTCCTGGGTGGTAGGAGTGTTTCTCTGTTCTGTGAGGTAACTCTTGATGAGCTCCTTAAGGATGATTGGTCACCAAAAAGACCAAGTCATATTTAGAAGCTTGAAACTTTGGCCATCTGCCCCCTCCACCATCCTTTGGGAACATGAGAGAGGGTGGAGATTGAGTTAATAATATATTATGCTTACATAGTGAAGCCTCCATCAAAAGCCTTGAACTGCAGCACTTGGAGAGCATTGGGGTTGCTGGACGTTTGGAGCTGCCTGGATGGTAACATACCCAGTGAGGGCCTGGAAGCTCCATGCCCCTTCTCACATACCTTTCTTCATGTATCTCTTCTACCTGGCTGTTCATCTGCAACTTTTATTGCATAATTCATAATAAACCAATAAAATAACTGAAGCCCTTTCCTGAGTTCAATGAGCTCTTCTAGTAAGTTATTGAACCTTAGAAGGGGGTCATGGGAACACCCCATTTAAAGCCAGTTGGATGCATAAACATTCAAGGGCCGTTCTGTCATCTTGAAGAATTGGCCCCTGTATTATCATATAGTGTAGCTTTTATCCTTGTTAATTTTCTGTATTCTACCCTGAAGTCGTCTCTCTCTACATGTAACAACTCCTGTTATTTATATGATTGATGTTAGCATTGCATATATTTCTCCATCAATTTTCTTTTAGCATACTATATATGTGTCTTCATATTTAAATAGGTTTCTTGTAGATACCATATGGTTAGATCTTGTTTTGTGATCTACTCTGATAATCTCTATTTTTTTAATGATGCTTTAATTGCCATTTATTTACTTATTTTAAATAATAGGTCATATTTATTGAGTGCCAGATCCTCTCTCTGAATGTTTTACGTATATTATCCTATTTAATCTTCAAAATTCCTAAGAGGCAGATACATATTTTAATATTGTTTGGGGTTGATTGAGGGTTCTTTGGGGTTCATTGAGGGTACAAAGAAGTAAGTACAAAATTCCTAAGAGGCAGATACATGTTTTAATATTATCATTTTTTTTTATTGTTTGGGATTGATTGAAGTTGTTTGGGGTTCATTGAGGGTACAAAGAAGTAGGTTAAACTGACTGAATTTGTTAAAGTCCTTATAATTGTATCCCTCTCCACAGAGGTGTGCCATAATCTCTATCTTTTATTGGTTCACTTGGTCCTTTGATGTTAAAAGTGATTATTGAACTAGTTAGGTTAATATCTACCATATTTGCTGCTGTTTTCTATTCTTACCCTTTGTCATTGTTCCTATTTTTGTCTTCTCTTCTAGATGTGTTTTTTTGTGATTTTAATTGAGAATTTTATGTGATTCCAGTTTCTTTCCTTTCTTAACATATCAATAATATTTTCTTTTTTTACTCATTTTAGTCATTACCCTAGAGTTTGCCATATGTATTTACAATTAATCCAATTTCACTTTTAAATAACACCATGACTATTCATGGGTCATGCAGGAACTTATAATAGCAAACTAATCCTAATTCTTCCCACCTATCCTTTGTATCATTACTCATTATTGTCATTAATTTTATTTGTATACATACATAAGCATATATAATTGAAGACATCATTGGTATAATTATTTGAACTGTTATGTTTCAGAGCAACTAAAAATAAAAAAATAATAATTTGTTAAAAAAATTTATAGTCACGTTCCTTGTCCGTAGTCTGTCTTTCTAGGGGTAGATCTGAGTTTCTAATTCAATTCACCCTTCTTTTCTCTAAATAACTTATTTTGATATCTTGTGCAAGACCAGTCTATTGTCAACAAATAACCTCAACTTTTATATGTCTGCAAAAGTATTTTTTCTCTTCTTTTGAAGGATAATTTTGGAAGGTACAGAATTCTGGTTTGTTTTTGTTTTTTTCGTTTCCCCTCAGCATGTTAAATATTTCATTTTCTTCTGGCATGCATGATTTCTGATGAGAAGTTAGATGAGATTCTTATTCTTGCTCTTCTGTACATTTTTCTTTTATCTTTGGTTTTCTGTAATTTTCATATATCATGCTTAGATTTGGGGGTTTTGTTAATGGGGAGTGATTCTTTATGTTTTGTATTTATCGGTTTGGCATTCTCTGAGCTTTCTGGAACTTGATTTTGGTGTGTGTAATTAATTTGCTATCATTATTTTAAAAATTTTTATGTTCTTTTTTCTCATTCTTTTCCTCTGGTAGTCCCATTTTGTATATGTAACACCTTTTGTAATTGTCTCAATGTTCTTGGGTATTCTAAGCCAGTTTTTTTACCAGTCTTTTTTTCTTTTTTCTTTTCAGTTTTGGAGGTTTTTATTGAGATTTCTCAAGCTCAGCCATTCTTCTTCAGTTGTGTCCAGTCTACTGGCAAGCCCATCAAAGGTACATGTTACAGTATTTTTAATCTCTAGCATTTTTCTTTGTTGTTTCTCTTTGTTGTTTCTTGTAATTTTACATTGTCCATCTATTATTGAGTGTTGTGTATTTTATTAATTAAAACTCTTAGCATAGTAATCAAAGCTGATTTAAATTCTTAATCCAATAATTATGATATTCCTGACATATGTGAGTCTGCTTTTAATGATTGCCTTGTCTCTTGAAACTGTTTTCTGTTTTTTCTTTTAATTTTTTGTTTTTGGGTTTTAGTAGGTCTTTTAATTTTTTCTCAAGAGCTATGATGGACTGGGTAAAAGAAAGAGCAGAAAATAGGCCTCTGTTAGTGTTGTGGGAAAGGGGAATCATGCAGTTCTATGATTATGCAGGTCACATGTTGGTTTGGGGAAGACTTTGTTTTGTTTTACTTTTCTCTTTCTCTCTCTCTCTCTTTTTTCGTTTTACTCCATTAGGTAGAACAGCATGGGTAGAATGAGCTGGAATTAGGTATTTACCTTCCTCTATGTGGAAGGCTAGAGCCAGTTGGAATTGGAATTTTTCCCCCAGGTTAGTTGAACTCTGAAAAAAGTCCAGAAGGTTTGGCTTTATTAAATATCATCTCCTAATATAATGCTCTAGCATACTTTAGAATGGTCCCCTTTCTGGCTTCTTGCTGGATGCAGGGTTCTTATTCCAATATCCTATAAAATGATCAAGTTCTGGAGGTAAAACTCACACAAGAGTAGAAGTCCCTTGTGACTAGGTCCCTCTGGAGTTTTTACTGCCTGGCCATCTCCACAATAAGCCTCCAGCAGTCTGCTGATGACAGTTTGGGTTTTTCCGCCCCATCTCAGCATGAGTTTCTACAAAGTTTCTGCCTAAGTTTCTGCTGTGGTAAGATAAGATCCTCTGCCTAATCTATCACTCCAATATGGGGGGCAGAAGTTTTCCTTGTGACCTAGCTTTTAGTACAGACCTAAGAATATTTGTTGACTTTTCAGCTTCTTTAGCATTTTACTTATTGTTAGGACAGAGTGGCAACTTCCAAGCTCCTGACATTCCCAACCAGAAACCATCAGTGATCATTTATACCCTTGTACCCTTTCTGCAATGTCTTTATTTTTTTGCCCCAGTTGCTTTCATGATTCTCTCTTTATCTTTGATTTTTGCTAGTTTAAGTATGATCTCCTGGTCTAGATATAGCTTTCTTTGTGTTTTTCCTGGGAACAGAGGGAACCCAAAGTCTGTGGAGGGTGTCTCATGAGTTCTTCACTGTCCAGCGCCCCATACTTCAGCTCCTACCCCCCACACCTCCCTCCTCCCAGCACCTTGCCCGCAGACTTTAGCCACTTTAACTGTCTTCACTCTGATTTCTGCCTCCTTATGTGAGCAGTATTCCTGTAATTGGCTCCATAAACAAACACAGAATGTTTTCCCTATACTTTTCATATGCTTTGGATTTCTAGGCCAGTAGCACTCAGTCACCAGAACATTATAATCTTTCTGTTTAGCTAGCCTCTTTACTTTCTGAGTTATCTCAAGAAATGGTAGATTCTTCCCAAGATGACAATGCCTAGTGTCACCATTCAGTACTAACTTGTGTTCTCTAAATTAGATTTCTTGCATGGGTTTCTTTCAACAGAACCAGCACCAATATACTTGAGGAGCTTTCTGAACCTCTTATAAAAAGTGGTGCCCTCGGTTGTTGGGAGAGAAGGATGTCATCCATAATATCTTATAAACTTCCTTTCTTCCTTGGCATTCCTCATTGTCTAAGTAATTGGCTTTCCATGTGGCAATCAACTAGAGGGAGGCTGGCACCCGTAGGTGGGTTCAGTAACACCTTCATGCTTTGTTTTGATTCTACCTTGCTAAGCAACAATCAGAAACATTCCTGAGGTAGAGATGCTGGGCAATTAAGAGTCTCTGTAGTTATTTCCCTTCTCTCAGATTTTAGTTTCATCCTGCCTGTTGTGTAACATCTGTCACATTTCCTCACATGCATTGTTCTCTCTCTCTCTTTTTTTATCCTTGAGACAGAGTCTCACTATGTCACTCTGGGTAGAGTGTTGTAGTGTCAGAGCTCACAGCAACCTCCAACTCTTGGGCTTAAGTGATTCTCTTGCCTTAGCCTCCCAAGTAGCTGGGACTACAGGTGCCTGCCACAATACCCAGCTATTTTTTTATTGCAGTTGTCATTGTTGTTTGGCAGGCCCCAGGCTGTATTGGAATCTACCAGCTCCTGTGTATGTGGCTGGTGCCCTAGCCACTGAGCCACAGGCACCAAGCCTGCATTGTTCTCTTTTATAGTTACTTCATCTTAGTTAGAAACAGAAGTACTCCCTCCCTCTGGCACCAGTTTTAATTTATATAGCATTTGTCATCTTGGACTATCCTATACAGTTGACTTAATTCCTGGGTTTATTCTACACTGTTTCTATCCAGTTGTCACGGTATCCAGAGGGGCAGGTTCTTTGTTTTCTTTGCTGATATCTCCTAATTGCCCAACACAGTGTGGAACACATATCCACAGCAAGCACTCATTCGAATGTCCTGATAAATGTAGAAAGCATTATTCAGTGCCCTTGACCGCATAGTTATAGCTTTACATATATTCTATTTTTTTCAATTCTGTCTGGCAAAATGCTTTATTTCTTTTAAGTTCTAAGTGTTAAAACATACATGATATTCATAACTAAAATGTTTACATCTTAAGGCAGTATACATCACTTATTCTACCATATTTTCTCTGGAGATTTCATGACAAGAACTACAATTTAAGTAAATATGGATTATGGATTTTGCCAATGTCAGACCACATATGTTATATGTCTGACAGGATATACAGTAGAACCTGTATAAGTTGACCCCCCTCAGGGGCTATTATAAACTGGTCAACATAAGGAACTAGTCTATTGTACTGATACACACATGAGGTACATGTCCAGTCTATGAAAATTAGGTAAACTTAAGGAGGTAGTCAAAGTAAGGAGATTCTAGTGTCCCTCTAGGAATCTTTTCTGGTAAAGCTATCCAGGCTTTTGGTCTTATAGAAGATGAGTATTTACTCTGAAAGAATGTAAAAATGTTTTTCTTTCCAAACTTTTCACATTCATTCTAGAATAGGCATATAAAATCTTTAACATGTATACATGCTATATATCAGAAGCCAATATGATAGTTCCTTAGAAGAGTAATCCATAGTATAATTATATGTAGACTTAAATGACTAATAAATGATATATTAAGAAATTAAGATAATTTATTCTACTTCTGAGGTATAGAAACAGCAACAATATTTATAAAACTTGGACTATGTGATAGAAACTCTAAGAAGATTTTAAAAAATTATTCAACCTAACTTTCATTAACATCCTAAGAGAATGGCATGAAATGTTTCTTTTACAGAGGTGTACCTTCCGTACAGTTCCACATATCCTAAGGAGTTAAGAAAAAGAATTTGAGTTTAGATTTATTAAGACACCCTAATTCCATGTTTTCTGACTTAAAAGCATTTAGAAATCATAAAAGATTATGTATTCATTTGAAATCTCAACTATGTCCTTTAATCATCAAAAAATACATAGCACATGTAATTTAAGGAAAGAAGTATAAATATACCTAGTTTAGAAATGTGTAATGAGTTATGTGTGGAAGTATTATAAAAATATTCTCAAATCGTATTCTAAAGATAACTATGCATCATAAAACAATTTCAAAGATGAGGATTATTATATAATTGTTTCAACCATAAATGAGTTAAAGTGATTAATTGTTCATTTGTACCTGGGGCCATTCACCATCCTTCACTAAACTTCCTTACATGATGAGACAGGTATTTACTTAAGAATCATCTCCAATGAAGAAAGTATATGCATTGCCAGTGCTGCATTTATCTGTCCTATTTCACCATGGAAAGTAACTGTTCTATGAGATTGGTTTAACTGATTAATTAAAAAAAATTGGAGTTGCTGTAGGTTTTTTTTTTTTTTTTTTTGTGAGGTGATTTTTTTTTTATCTTTTGGAATGGTGATTAACTTACTCAAAATTAATAGTGTGATGTGCTAACTTTTGTCATACTACCTGAAGTGAGAGTGAACAAAATAGCTCTTCTTTCCATAATTACCTTGTAATTACTTCATAAACTCCAGGCATTTACATTTTATTAGCTACAGAAGTAATTACATAATCCTGCATGTCTGCTAGATTCTACTTGTTTTGTTTCACTTCTTTTGTTATAATCAATCTCAAAGCCATTGTTTAAAACGAGAGAAAAAAAAGTATTGTCTAATGCCTTTTTCCCATTTTATTTTTTTATAAGAATAAAATTTTATTTTATTTTTTTATTAAGTCATATCTACATAGATCATATATACATTAATGCATTTCTAGGGTACAATGGGCTGATTTTATATACAATTTGAAATGCTTAGATCAAATTAGTTAATATAGGGTTTCACCTCATTTACTTAATTATTGTGTTAAGACATTTATATTCTGTACTTAGTAGATTTGACATTTACCCTTGCAATATGCTTCATAGGTGTGGTCCCACCATTTCCCCTTCCTCCATCAAAGGAACCCCCTCCCCTTATAAATCATTTCTTTGTCCATTTTTCAGCATTAATTTTTTAACAATCTTCTTTCCCATCCATAGGCCTATAAGGCTAGTCTGCAGTGACAAAATTAAAAGAATATTACCATTCTTATTTTTTTTGTTAGTATAATGGTATAGTCCAAGTAGATTTATTTCAGTATAAGTACTCTTACTTGGTTTAGTATGAATGCTCTTGTTGCATTGGTCGTGATCCTCATCCGGGGCCAGATTCTTGGGCATACCACCTCACAGTTTCACAGGGTTCCATGCTTGTTTTAATGCTCTACTATTGCTATCCTGAAATTCTTAATCATTTTTGAGAAAAAAAGTACATTTTCATTTTGCACTAGACCTCAAATCTATGTAGCCAGTCATGTCATAAACACACATTAAGCTAAACATTGTTTAAATTGGACTTTAGAAAACCTCAAGCTGTGTGGTTCTTAAACCTATTTTATGAATTGATAAGTGAATACTACAAACAAACAAATGGTTTGGGACTCACAGTCTTGGCCTTACTCCTAAAAAGAGGTAAACTAAAAATGGAAGGAAGGAAGGAAGAGAGGGAGGAAGAGGGGAAGGGATGTGATGTTGGCTGACTTTATTTTGTCCAACCTACACATAAATAAGTGACCTGAATTCAGACATAGTTAACAGTATAAATTAACCTGTTACACTTTTACACATGTCTTTGATCTGAGATACTTTTGATTTTTTATTCCAAGTCACGTGGTAAAAAGCCTTCCACATTAAGATCCTTCTTTCTATGTGCTCCTGACAGTGAATTCAAAAGCTTCATATATTTTAATGAATTCCTTATACCCTTATACAGTCAACAGATGTGAATTGTTTACTTTGTATTTCTGTTCTGTATTCAATTATACTTCTGCTGTGGCATATGTGCAGAGACTGAGATGTCTAAGCAGCACGCTTCTGTGTTGGTTTTTTGTTTTGTTTTTTATTTTTTGGTTGCTACCACTGTTTATCGCACTTATTCTGCCTCCAGAAGAAGTGACCCAAGTTTCCTTTCTCACAAATTCTCTGAAAATTTCTAATTAATATAAGGGGGAGTCATATTCACATTTGTAATGAAATAAACTTCAAAATATCTGCAAATCCCTGTTTTTGAGATGTAAATATCTAACATTGGAGTGGAGTGGAGTCTGCATGGGTGCCCAACATCTTGCCATCTATACTTTCGAGAGGGGTCAAGCACTTTTCATCATGTGCCTCTGATAACAGAGGGGTCCAGAGATGACAGAGTGGAAGCTCAAGGTTAGTCTGGCTCACAGAGTTCTAAGATATTCTGTCAACTTGATGGTGCCCTTTACCAAAACGGTTGAAAAGTTATTATGCTATGTCTTAAGGCTGACTTGAGAAATTTAAAATATCCTGGAGGCTTTCCTAAGGCAGAACTTTCTGCCTGCATTATATTATCTTCCCCATTATCTTTCCATTTTTAATCTTATAATCATAACAAAATAACCATAATATCTTCTTTGGGAACTTCCAGCATATGATGTACTCACACACTCTTTCTTTCTGTCATATTCGTGTGTGTATGTGTGTATCAGATAGAGAGAGAGAGAGAGAGAGAGATCCCAATGAAAAGTAACTGAGCTGCGGAGATAAAAAGGTAGACCCCACTTTGATGCAATAATTGATAAAATTTATTATGCCTGTAGGGGGCTGGATACCTCAAAGGGCATGCAGCCCCAGATAGCAGGTGAGAAATCCTTTTATATTGTTATTCTGCATAATCAGCAAGCTAGCGCAATACAGAAGCCAATCATAGTGGTTAGAGTGGGGCCGCAAGGTGAAGGTACGTATTGATTCATAAGTCACAGACTTATGTGTATCACAAACACATTACTTCATCGTCATAAGATGGGGTATATCATAAGGGGTTACACAATTCAGGGTGGGGGTACATGCTAACTTAAGGTACATTAACTCACAATTCATCAAATAAAGGGTGCAAACAAGTATTGGGTAAGTTTCTGAGAACAACTTGGGCCTGAAACCAACTTGAGCCCTTTTCACCCGGGGGCTCATCCCTCCCTCCCTTTTGTCTCTTATCTTCTCAAGCTTCTTCCCAGAACTTAACTTTTCCTCCCTTGTGGGGACTAAGACTAAATGGCTTAGGAGAAATTCCTTTTTCAAATGGAAGGGGTTTGTTGTATTCCTTACTGGTCTTGGGAGGTTAGGGGTTGGGGGCTCGGTTATTACACCTATGCCCTCCAAAGCTAATCATTTAAAAAAAAATTGAAATTACTTCTTCTAGGCAAGATAGACTAAAAGGAATAAATTTATTCACTGATCTGGAAAAGAATAAAAAACAGAGAAAATACATATGACAATGGATTTGAAGACACTGGAAGTGGTCAAAGGAGAGCAATTGCCAGATATGGGGCAAAAAGGGGAAACCTTCCTGCCCAGGGGTAGTTTTTTTCGGTACAAGACAATGAGAAGAAACTCCAAAGGAGAAATATATTTTTCTCCAGAATGGTCTTGACATTTTCTCTCCTCTGTCTCTGGGGAGGGATTATAAACCCTAGCCTTGCCCCAACAAAACTCCCTGGGACTGGGATTGTGGGTGTTTCCAGTGTATCTTTCACAGAATATACCTTTATCCTGGAAAATGGCCAGTGCTGAAGTGTCTGACCTGTGATCAGGTGTCCCTCTTAGAGGAAACTTGTTTATACTGGCAGATGCCCAGTGTGGCTCTTACCTGATCTAAAGCCAGTTGATTTCTGCCAAGATATTAGATACAAGCATGTTGGTTACGTGAGACACAGAGGAGGCAGCACAGCCAAAAACATGAAATGATAGAATCAATTTATTATTCACATATTCACAGGAGAAGAGGGGTACTGATGAGAGCTCATGGGACAGTCTCAGGGGAATGTGCTCAGCCGGGAGGTGAGGAGCCAGACAGAGATGGACCTGTAGGTTTCCCACAGGGAGTTCTAATTGGTGGGATTAGGGCAAGTAGGAGTGAATTCCATGAGATCATGGTATGACGGAGAGTTATCACTGCAACATATCTGCATGGTTCATGCCAGGTATTGGGGTCCTTAGTTGTGTTTGCATATGTAAAGAGGTGGTCATCAGGGAGCAGTTGTATCAGGCAGATGGTCTATTTACCATATCGAGGAAGTAGGAGTGGGTGGAGAACCAGGAATTGTGTCCAAGGTGACTCAGCCCTGTTTGTGGTATAAATCTAGACTCAGAATGGATACAGAGGCAACATAAAAGTATAAGGTTCATTGTAAGAATCTTTAAGATTCTCAGATGGGCATGGTAGCTCACGCCTGTAATCCCAGCACTCTGGGAGGCTGAAGCAGGAGGATTTCTTGATTTCAGGAATTCAAGACCAGCCTGAGCAAAAGAAAGATCCCCCATCTCTACTCAAAATAGAAAAAATTAGCTGGACATTGTGGCAGGGACCTGTAGTCACAGCTACTTGGGAGTCTGAGGCAGGAGTATCTCTTAAACCTAGGGGTTTGAGGTTGCTGTGAGCTAGGCTGAAGCCATGGCATCTAGGCTAGGCAAGAGAGTGAAATCTGACTCAAAAGAAAAGAAAAAAAAAAAAAGAATCACTGAGGAAATGGATCTGTGTGTCTGCAAAGATGAAGGATATTGGATCCCAGGACAGAATACAGGGAAGGAAAGAGAAAGAACTTGAAAACTCTGCAAAAGCCTTCCCTTGTGTACTCAGCAAAGTACTTATCAGTGCTTACTTGTGAGTGGGCTACTCAAGTCCAGGCAAAGAATCAGCTGAACAGATTAAGGAAAAGAATATTCAGCACTCACACAGGGCTGATGATAGTAATTGGATGGTTGTGGAACAGCAGACAAAATATCCAGTGATGTCTTGGTCTAGTAGGGGGAATATTGAGTTACAACATAATCGCTGCTCAGGCCCTACACAACAAATATTAAAAAGCAAGAACCATAAGAAGCATGTCGTTTCCAAGAAGCTTGATTGTATCCTAAAGAACAGATGAAAGTTATTTTTAGAAATAGACTATCTAGCAGCCAACAGGTAAATGTCATGGCTAGCATCCAAAGATTACCAGATGTGTACGAAAATATGAATAATTATGTGGAGAAAAATCAATTGAAACCATTCTAATTTTTAGATATTAGAATGACTTTTGAGGATGACAGTTATTCTGACTGTATTCCCTATGTTTAAAAAATAAGTAAAATATGAATTACATTTTAAAATATCCAACCAATCTTTTAGAAATGAAAAATTCAATGTGTGAGATGAATAATGTGCTATCTGGCATTGACAACAGATTAGACATTGCAAAATAAAAGATTAGTAAATTCAAAGACATAGCAATAAAAATTAGTCAAAATGAAACACATAGTGAGTAAAGAATTCTTTAAAATAAAGAGCACAAAGGCTGGGCGCAGTGGTTCATGCCTGTAATCCCAGCACTCTGTAGGGTGAGACAGGTGGATTGCTTGATCTCACGGGTTGCATCCCTCCACATCCCCCAAGACAGTTTTTACCAGCTCCTAGACAAAATCTGAGCTCCAGAGCAGGGAAGAGGGGTGTTAAGTTATTATTGTTTTTTTTAGAGACAGGGTCTTACTCTGTTGCCTAGGCTGGAGTACAATGGCGCAATCATAGCTCCAACTCCTGGGCTCAGTCAAGACTCCCAACCCCAGTCTCCCAAGTGGCTAGGACTATATGCACATACCACCACATGCATGCATGGCTGCCCAGCCCAGCTGCGGATCAGGTAGGCACAGACCAATAGGTAGAGCTGGAGGATGGTGGTCCCTGGGCTGTCCTGGGGTTCCAAGTCCAAGTTCAGCACCCAAGAGGGACAGCTGGGCCTGAACCCTTGGTGACAACCTTCTTGGAGACTCAGGTGTCACAGTTCCCATCTTGAAACCAGTGGGAGATACCTAGAACCTGGCACACAGTAGGTGCCTCTCTGAGCCTTGGTTTCCCCTTCTGTGAAATTGGGTCATCCTATTAATATCCAGATGGGACTGCTGGGGGGATTTCAGGAGGTCTGGCTTGTGAGTTGGTCAATAAGTGTCTTTCTTCAGCCTTCTTCTCAGAGGGCCTCTACCTGGAAAATAGTAAATATTAATATTATAACAAGCCCGGTACTGTTCACAAAGATGCTCAAACAGGATGCTGTGTACTGTGTGGGTGCTCAACATGGGAGAGTCAGCATTTATATGATTAGCTCATTCAGTCCTCTAGGAACCACACTAACTAGGTGGAAGTACTAGAAATGTTCCCTGTTATTCAGAGGCGGAAGTCAAGGCTCAGATAGGTTATATCTTTGCTGAGAGCCACACAGCAAATAAGGGGCAGATCTGGGATTGGAACCTGGTTTCTGGTGCAGGGCCATGGGAGTACTGATGGACACACATGAGGCTCTTTAGGTGAGTGAAGAGGAGTGAATGCATTTGACAGACTTCCACATTTATCCTAAATAATAGCAGTGAGTCTTGGTTGAGTACTTACTGTGTGCCAAGTGCTGACTGCATGCCCTTTCATCAATTCTTCCCAATATCTTTGTAAACTGATAGTGGTAACTACAACAAGAGCTAATGTGTGTTGACTTCTTAATATTTACTGATTTATAAACTGGGTATCATTATGACACCCATTTTACAGATGAGAAAACTGAGGCTAAGTCCACACAGGCATATGAATAGAGCCATTTGGACCCTCCAGACTAGCACAGCTACCTTCCGAGTACCACTATATACCCCCATTGATGCCACATGGAGCAGCAAAAAAAATCACCCACACAAGTTCTTCCTAGATTCCTGATTTACAAAATTGAACTATATAATAATATTTTTTGCTATTTTAAGGAAAAAAAATAAAACCCCAATCAACAGAAACTATAAACAAAGAAAGGAGAGGACAAGAAAAAGCAAAAGAAAAAAGAATACACTCAGGCTGAAGATTGTTTCACAGTATCTGCTCTAAACCACTCACACTCTCCAAACTGAAACATGTTACTGAGTAAAATTATCAACAAAGAATATTTCCTGTGAGGCCAGTGTCTAAGGAGACTGTCTTAGAAACATGTGATGTTGCAGGGAGGGGCAGTTTTGGCTTACTATATACCAGTGACCTGGATCCAGCCCTAGGAAGCTGCATGTTAATTTATAAAAGATCGATAAATGCAAATTCTATTTTGTCTATATAGATACAAGTGAATTCTGTCCCATATTCAAGAAAAATTATAAAGATTATGGTTTTATTGGACTGTAAAGCATCACCTAATTTTGTGTTAATTTTAGTTAATCTTATTGCAACGTTCTCTCTTTTATTGAAAAATATGTATTTCTTTCTTCCTTCTTGGAACTAGCTTTCCTTTACTCAATAATGGGTTAAATCACTTTTTGACAAGTAAAAACATTAAACTTTAAAAGATAGAATCTTCTTTCAGTGTCCTTAAAACTACACCTTCTGCCTCCACCTCACTTACCACCATGCAGAATGTGGATGCTATGATTATTTTATTTTATTACTCTTCAAAATACAAACATGTATTTTTTATTCAAGTGTGTATTCAAAATATAGAAAGTTTCAAAAAGTCTCAAAGTCCGCCATTGAATGTCAAATGTAAAACAAATATGGAAGAACTTCCTACATAAATGCAATATTTAAAATGTTTTATTTTCTCAAATGTTTTGTTGACTTTTTTTTCTGTCAATAAACAGCAATATACATGATTAATTTATTCCTGTAATGTCTTTCTAGGATGTTACATGGACAATATGCAATCCATTAAACTCTTTTTGTGGATGAAAATTTAGTTTGTGTTCAAGTTTTGTTTATAAACATTGAACATCCCTGGGATGCATTCTTATATAGTATATCAGTGACCTTCTAGGAATATTTTCTTAGAAGTAGAATTTCTGGATCAAAACTTCTATGCACATTAGCAAATTATTTTCCAGGCATTCTTTACAATGGACACATTCTCACAAATAGGATATGCAGCATCCCCTTTTCCAAGTTTTTACCAACATAGTCGTTACTATAATTGTTTCAGTCATTGACAATCTAACGTATTTAATTATTTTTGAGTATCTCTGAGTAGCAGTTATACAGTTCTTTTGTAAAGCCATTTTTATTGGTCATTTATGTTTCTTCTTTTATAAATAGTCTGGTTGTAGCCTAGTACATGTGCCTTTTTGAATATGTGAATATTTGGGGATCTTCTACATTGTAGGTTTTTTAATCTATAGGAAACATGTATTGATACTTTTGAATTTTTTTTATCATTACTGATCTATTTCTTTTCTTACCCCTTTTTAAGATTTTAGTAGACTTTAGGGGGTGCACTTTAAATTCTGTTCCATGTCCATATTGTATTGTGGTAAAATCTGGGCTTTTAGTATAGCCATCACTCAAAATAGTGGACATGGTATTTCATAGGTAATTTTTCATCCCTTATCTCACCCTCTCCTCTTTCGAGTCTCCAATGTCCATTATACTACTCTGTGTGTCTCTGGGTAGCTATAGATTAGATCCCAATTATAAGTGAGAACATGTGGCATTTTTCTAATTTTGAGTTACTTCATTTAGGATAATGGCCTCCAGTGTTATTCAAGTTGCTGCAAAGGACACTATTTCATTATTTCTTATTACGGAGTAGTACTCCATGGTGCGTCTATAACCATATTTTCTTTACCCCCTCATCAGTTGATGGGCACCTAGGTTGATTCCATATATTTGTAATTGTAAATGATGCTGCGATAAACATGTGAGTACAGGTGTCTTTTTAGTATAATGACTTATTTTCCTTTGGGTAAATCCCAAGTAATGGGATTGTAGGATCCCATGGTACATTTACTTTTAGTGCTTTAAGAAATATCCACACTTTAGGGATGCATAGTATTCCATGGTGTACATATACCACAGTTTATTGATCCATTCGTTGATCGATGTGGAGAAAAGGGAACACTTTTACATTGCTGGTGGGAATGCAAATTAGTAAGTTCTTGTTGGAAAGTCATCTGGAACACACTTAGAGAGCTAAAAATAGACCTGCCATTCGACCCTACAATTCCATTATTAGGTATATACCCAGAAGATAAAAAATCACATTTCAATAAAGATGTTTGTATCAGAATGTTTATTGCA
>CAUYQV010127896.1:0-13218 GCA_963574575.1 Galagoides demidoff
TCTCCTGCCTCCACCTCCCAAATAGCTGGGACCACAGGCACCCGCCACAACGCCCGGCCATTTTTTGGTTGCAGCCATCATTGTTGTTTGGCAGGCCCAGGCTGGGGATTCGAACCCGCCACCTTAGGTGTACGTGGCTGGTGCCTTAGCCGATTGAGCCACAGGCACTGAGCCGAGCTTATCTTTTGAGAATTGGAAGAATAGAGAAGGAGGAAAAGAATGAAATGACATTGCAGCTATACAATAGAATAGCATAAGTGTCAAAAAAGAATGTGATCAATCTGTATCTACTGATATTTGTCGATCTAGTTCTCTTCTGAGGTAAAGACTTTTAGGTATTACTTTTATTGCTTTTTATTTTTTATTTTTATTTTTTTGAGATATAGCCTCAGGCTGTTGCCTTGGCTAGAGTCCTGTGGCATCACAGCTCACAGCAACCTCCAACTCTTGGCTTAAGTGATTCTCTTGCCTCAGCTGCCCAAGAGGCTGGGACTACAGGTGCCCGCCACAACGCCCGGCTATTTTTTGGTTGCAGCCATCATTGTTGTTTGGCGGGCCCGGGCTGGATTCCAACTCGCCCACTCTGGTGTATGTGGCTGGCGCCTTAGCCACTTGAGCTACAGGTGCTTAGCCTAGGTACTACTTTTAATGTAAAAAATTCAAACTCAGCATTCTTTTATTCTTTTAGACTCTTCAGGCAGCTGAATTGATTGATTCAGAATTTCGAGCAGGAATGAGCAATAGACAAAAGAACAAAGCTAAAAGAATGGCCAAGTTATTTGCAAAACAGAGATCCAGGGATGCAGTGGAAACTAATGAGAAGAGGTAGTAATCTTTTTCTCCTTATTCACTTAAAACCTTAGTGCTGTGTAGTTTAAATCTGTGTCTGCTGGATTTATAAAAACATTTTGCTGACATGTTTAGCTGGGGAATACTGTGTGGATTGTGTTGCTCAGTTATCCGAGATTGTTTATTGTTACTAGGGACTAAGACCACTTTCCCCAGAAAGACCTCCATGTGCAGATTCTTTTCCTTACTGATTATTGGTTGTGAACAAGGTTAAAGAGCTACAAATGGGAGAGCATTCTAGGTAGAGGAAATAAGTATAAATGTCTTAATCATGGAATATTCAAGAAGTAGAAAGAAGGGTGATACTGTTAGTATAAGTAGAAAGAAGAGCAGTAGAGAATGAAGTCAAAGAGATAGTCTAAGGACCATAACTTAGCACACTGCATTAGTAAAGTGAGAAAGTATTGTTACGGTGTTACATTACTTGTTCCCTAAACTGGAGCTATGCTAAATAGTGGGTTATAATCTAGGTTTGTTTACTTAATCCTGTTATAGGAAAGAACTCTGTGCATTAAGTCACTATCTTTGTTAATGAGTTAATAAAAGTGATACCACTGCATGGCTTAGAGCAGCATTTCTCAAAGATGGTTCAAAACTAAACATGCAGATTCTTGAGTCCTATTCAGATCTATTAAATCAGAATTATTATTATTATTATTATTATTTTGTGATAGTCTCACTATGTCACCCTCGAGAGCAGGCATCCTTAAACTATGGCCCTCGAGCATGCAGCCTGCCTAGGACATTTATCCGGCCTGCTGGGTGTTTCTGCCGCCACTGCCTGTCCTGCTTAGCAGCTGATTCATCCCTGGGCCTGCAGTCGGCCTTCTAACAGTCTGAGGGACAATGAACTGGCCCCCTGTTTAAACTGGCCCCCTGTTTAAAAAGTTTGAGGACCCCTGCTCTAGAGTGCCAAGGTGTCACAGCTCACAGCAACCTCAAACTCTTAGGCTCAAGTGATTGTCTTGCCTTAGCCTCCCAAGTACCTGGGACTATAGGCGCCAACCACAAAGCCCAGCTATTTTTGTTGCTGTTGTTCTCATTGTTTACCAGGCCCAGACCAGGTTCGAACCCACCAGTCCTGGGTGCATGTGGCCAGTGCCCTAACCACTGAGCTATGGGTGCCAAGCCTAAATCAGAATCTTTAGTAATGTTCAAGAAATATGTGAGAAATAGTGAATTAATAAAAAGCCTATGAAAACTGATTTTGGGATGGTGCCTCTGGCTCAAAAGAGTAGGGCCCTGGCCCCATATGCTGGAGGTGGCGGGTTCAAACCCAGCCCCAACCAAAAACTGCAAAAAGAAAAAAAAAAACAACCTGGATTTTGTTGTAGGTGACAGAATATTTGTTCTTTCTGTTTACATAAAGCTATAAATTATATAGATTTGTAGATAAATAATAAACATCTGCTTCATAGAAATTTGAACTTATAAACTCATTTTTGAGCTTGATAACTACAGGGTTTTTTTTATTTTTTTTGAGACAGAGCCTCAAGCTATCCCCCTGGGTAGAGTGCTGTGGCATCACAGCTCACAACAACCTCCAACTCCCGGGCTCAAGCGAGTCTCCTGCCTCCGCCTCCCAAGTAGCTGGGACCACAGGCGCCCACCACAACGCCTGGCTATTTTTTGGTTGCAGCCATCATTTTTGTTTCGTGGGCCTGGGCTGGGGATTCGAACCCGCCACCTTAGGTGTATGTGGCTGGCACCTTAGCCACTTGAGCCACAGGTGCCGAGCCATAACTACAGGTTTTGTTTTGTTTTGTTTTGTTTTGTTTTTTAATAGCTCAGTAGGATCATACAGTAACTTAAATGTTCCTGCTGGTTTTTATTCATATAAACCCTTTTACCCAAGGACTTAAAAATTGGAGATATTAGACCTTATTTTTCAGAATTCATAAATCATTCATTCCACAAATATTTATTAAATATGTCCTATGTGTCAAGTACTGTTCTAGGCCCTGAGGATAAAAGAGTGAATGAAATAGATAAGAATTCCTGTCTTTATAGCTTGCCTTCTAGAGAGAAAAAAGATTAGAATAAGGTAAATATGAGCTGTGATGCCATGGCACTCTACCCAGGGGGATAGCTTGAGTCTCCGTCTCAAAAAAAAAAAAAAAGAATAAGGTAAATAAGGAATAGGTTATATATGCATATATATAAAATATAGATCATGTTAACGATAACAGTTAAGAGAGGAAAGAAGGTAAAACATGGAAGGAATGTGTGAAATTTTCTTTTTTTTTTCTTTTTTCTTTTCTTTTTTTTTTTTATTAACCCTTGTGTCAAGGGCTGACTGTAATTTTAAATAGGGTAGTCTGGGAGGGCATCATAGAGTTGACATTTGAGTAAAGATTTTAAAGAAGAGAGAGTACTGTTTCTGTGAATATTTAAGCAAAGATGTTCAAATGCCTAGAAGTGGAAGCATGGTTAGCAAGTTAAAGGATGTAAGGTGACCAACCCATGTGGCTTGGAGAGGATTGAGGGAGGAGTAAATAGGGGATGAAGTTAGGGAGGCTTAGGTTTTTTTTTTTATCACCTTATAGAAAAAATGTTTGGTGAAATAAATCATGTTGTTAAGATGGAGAGGAGAGAAATTATTCATAGAAAGTAGTGCTATATACACTTTAAAATTTGCAATTTTTCCTTTTTTTTTTTTCTTTTTTGAGACAGTCTCAAGCTGTCGCCTTGGGTAGAGTTCTATGGTGTCACTGCTCACAGCAACCTTAAACTCTTGGGCTTAAGCAATTCTCTCGCCTCAGCCTCCCAAATAGCTGGGACTACAGGCTCCTTGCCACAATGCCCAGCTATTTTTGGTGATAGTTGTCATTGTTGTTTGGCAGGCCCAGGCTGGATTTCAACCTGTCAGCTCTGGTGTATGTGGCTGGCACCTTAGCCGCTTGAGCTGCAGGCACCAAGCCAATTTTTCCATTTTTTAATATTAAATATAGGTATTTTGTCTTCTCCTTTGTAATTTTAAGCTAGCCTCAATATTTTTGGTTTTTAACACTTCCTCCAATTTTCTCTGTCTTTTTTCATTGGTTATTTTCTTATTTCTCTATATTTTTAAAGAATTAGTAAGGTCATATTTTATTACTCAGGGTATTAGTTTTCTCTAGTATACAAAAGGCTAAAAACAGGTTATTGGACCAAGAGATTAAAATTAAGGAGAGGAACTGATTAATAGATGGGAAGGAGCAATTAAGCTAAACTTGAGATCCAATTTGAAAGGAAGAATTCATGAACCCATAAAATAGTTAGGGTATATTTTGCTCAAAAACTTTTAAGTAGTTAATCTTACTTGATACCTGAGATTCAAAGTAAACCGTATAAGCAGAATATGGTAAAACATTTGATCAGATGATGGATTCTCTTCATTATGATTCATGTTATCTTTAGTCATTGTGGTTCACATGATCTTTTATTCATTTTTTAAATGGTGACTTTTATTTTTTAGCAATGATAGCACTGATGGGGAGCCAGAAGAAAAGAGACGGAAAATAGCAAATGTTGTTGTTAATCAGTCTGCAAATGATTCCAAAGTCTTGATTGATAATATTCCAGACAGTTCCTCCTTAACTGAAGAGGTACTATTGAAATACCTGTAGCTTATTGATAATTGATAATATTCCAGACAATTCCTCCTTAACTGAAGATGTACTATTGAAAATACCTATTAAAAATTTTTTTTAATTTTTAATTTTTGAGACAGAGCCTCAAGCTGTCCCCCCTGGGTAGAGTGCTGTGGCATCACAGCTCACAGCAACCTCCAACTCCTGGGCTCAAGCGAGTCTTCTGCCTCAGCCTCCCAAGTAGCTGGGACCACGGGTGCCCACCACAACGCCTGGCTATTTTTTGGTTGCAGCCATCATTGTTGTTTGGCAGGCCTGGGCTGGATTCCAACCTGCCACCTTAGGTGTATGTGGCTGGTGCCACTTGAGCCACAGGCGCCAAGCCTCTTTTTTTTTTTTTTTTTTTTTTTGAGACAGAGTCTCACTGTGTCTTCCTCAGTAGAATGCTGTGTTGTCAAACCTCAAAGTCTTGGGCTTAAGCGATTCTCTTGCCTCAGCCTCCCAAGTAGCTGGGACCACAGGTGCCTACCACAACACCCAGCTTTTTTTTTTTTTTTTTTTTTTTTGGTTGTAGTTGTTTGGCAGGCCTGGGCTAGGTTTGAACCTGCCAGCTCTGGTATATGTGGCTGGTGCCCTAGCCACTGAGCTATAGGCACCAACCCATAAAATTGTTGATACAATGTTTTTAACCTAATGTGTTAGTAGACAGTATTGAATAATCAAGTGGTTGAGATACATTTTATTAGTAAAAATTGTTTACTTCATTAGAAAAAAGATTATTAAATTTTTTAAATATTGGTTATTATTACTAGACCCATAGTAAGTGTACTTTATTGAATTACTTAGATTATTAATAGAAAATAGACCTTTTTAACTAGTAGCATTTTTTTTTTCTTTTTTATTCAGACAAATGAATGGCCTTTAGAAAGTTTTTGTGAAGAACTTTGCAATGATCTTTTTAATCCCTCCTGGGAGGTAAGATTTCTTCATTACAGTTTCTATCAGCTCTGTTTTTTGTCCTAATGAAGGGAACAGTGTCAAGAACTGTGTACTTTGTTGGGTTCCCTATTCTTCCTCTATGTTCCTCTCATGAGTCAGAGCACATCATACCATGAGGGCGCTAAGTAGAAAACTTTGGACTGGTTTTCACCATTCACATCCTTTTCATTATATTCTGTAGTGAATCGTTTATTTCAGTTCATTCTGTCAGCTATAATGTAAAGGCTTACAAATCTTTCTCAGATAGTAAAAATTTGCTTCCTTTCCTTTGGAAGTGAATAATTTGGATTGATCAATCACTATAGTTTTCCAAACCAATTTTTTAGACTCAGAAATCTTTAGAGAAAGAAAATCTTCAATGGATTTTAAAATGTGTAAGAGATGGAAGACTGAAGCTCCTCTGGTTGAAGTTGAGGGCCAGTAATCCTAGCACTCTGGGAGGCCAAAGTGGGTGGATTCCCTAAGCTCATGGGTTTGAGAGCAGCCTGAGCAAAAGCAAAACCATGTCTCTAAAAATAGCCGGATATTGGGATGGGCCACCTCTATTCCCAGCTACTTGGGAAGCTGAGGCAAGAGAATCATTTGAGCCCAAGATTCTAAGGTTGTTGTGAGTTGTGACACCATGGCACTCTACTGAGGGTGACAAAATGAGACTCTGTCTCAAAAAAATAAAGAGGCTTGGCGCCTATGGCTCAAGCGGCTAAGGCGCCAGCCACATAGACCTAAGGTAATGGGTTCACATCCAGCCTGGGCCCGCCAAACAACAATAATGGCTACCACCAAAAAATAGCCGGGCGTTGTGGCGGGCGCCTGTGGTCCCAGCTACTTGGGAGGCTGAGGTAGGAGACTTGCTTGAACCCAGGAGTTGGAGGTTGCTGTGAGCAGTGAAGGCATGGCACTCTACCCAGGTGGACAGCTTGAGGCTCTGTCTCCAAAAAAATATAAATAAATAAAGAGAAGTGTACATCAAGGAACAGAGAGGCTGCTAAAAGGCATTCTATCTAAAGCAGCAATTCTCAACCTGTGGGTCGCGACCCCTTTTTAACAATGAAAATACATCCCGGCATTAGGAAGGTTGAGACCCACTGATAAAGCAATGTTTTTTAAATTACCTAAAGGAAAACTGAAGGGGGACAGAATGGTTTGAGACTATCGGCCCTCAACTTCAACTAGAGGAGCTTTAATCTACCATCTCTCACACAAAGGAGCCAGTCCAAAGTTTTCTACTTAGATCAGTGATATGATGTGCCCTGAGTGACATTTAGTGCTAAGTGTCGAAAGAAGGCAATTGAAATGAAATGTCTCATAACTAATACTTCACTGTGGCTATGGCATAAATAACCTTTCTTAGAGAAGATGAGAATACTTTCTGCATTGTCATCTGGAAGGGAAAAAACAAGCCATTGACACTGTACTCAGTTTATTCAAGACCCAATTTGAGTTAAGACTTCAATAACTTTAGAGAGAAGTACATTAGCCACTACGTCTGGCCTTATGTACTTCCTAGCCACTTAACCACTAGAAGCTTTGGAGCTTTGTCTTTTGTTTTTCTTTTCCTTCTTTTTTGGATACAGGTCTCATTTTCCATGAGCTAGAATGCAGTGGCATTATCATTGTTCATTGCACCCTCAAACTCCTGGCTCAAGTGATTCTCCTGTCGCAACCTCCCAAATAGCTGGGACTTAGAGACGGCTAATTTTCTTTTTTTTTCTTTTTTCTTTTTTTTTTTAAGAGGCAGAGTCTCAGTTTGTCACCTTTGGTAGAGTGCCGTGACGTCACAGCTCACAGCAACCACCAAATCCTAGGCTTAGGTGATTTTCTTGCCTGAGCCTCCCCAGTAGCTGGGATTACAAAAGGCGCCCACCACAATGCCTCACTTTTTTTATTGCAGTCTGGCCGGGGCTGGGTTCAAACCTGGTACCCTCGGTAAATGGGGCTGGCGCCCCACTCACTGAGCCACAGGTGCTGCCCACCTGGCTAATTTTTTAAACATATTTTGTAGATATGAGACTCTCAATATTGCCTGGACTGGTCTCAAATTCCTGGCTTTAAGCAGTCCTTCCTTTGACCTCCTAGGTGGTAGGATTATAGGCAAAAAACCCCCCACATGGCCTATTTTTTTTTTTTTTTTGGAGAGACACAGGGTCTTGCTACGTCTTCATAGTTGGAGTGCAGTGGCTATTTATAGGTACAATTATAGCACACTACAGGCTTGAACTCTTGGTTCAAGTGATCCTCAGCCTCCTGGGTAGCTGGGACCAAAGGCAAATGCCACTGTGCTGGGCTAGAGCTTAGTTTTTTTTTTTTTCTTTTGAGACAGAGCCTCAAGCTGTCCCCCTGGGTAGAGTGCTGTGGCATAGCTCACAGCAACCTCCAACTCCTGGGCTCAAGCGAGTCTCCTGCCTCCGCCTCCCAAGTTACTGGGACTACAGGTGCCCGCCACAACGCCTGGCTATTTTTTTTTTTCGGTTGTAGCCATCATTGTTGTTTGGTGGGCCCAGGCTGGATTCAAACCTGCCACCTTAGGTGTATGTGGCTGGCGCCTTAGCCACTTGAGCCACAGGCGCCGAGCCTGGAGCTTAGTTTTTATGTATATTTCTAAAATACTGTTGTTGGAGCTCTAAAGAACAGCATATGATCCTTTTCTTTCCTCTCTTGCTGTCAATAGTGAATGCAGCTGGAGGGAAGGGGAGTGACAACCATGTAGATTTATAGCACAAAGATTTTAGAATAGCTACATTCTTGCTTGATTTTTAAAAATTCAGTGTAACAAAAAACTTAATGTTAGAATTAACATACTGTATATATTTCTTCTTGGATAGTTAGAAAAACACATTCTTTTAAAGTACCACTTAGTTTATTCTACTTTCTTAAAAATGTGTGGTGTTCTTTTTTCATATTGGAGAAAAGTTAAACTGGGTTTCTTAAAACCTGTCTTAACCCTGACGTTTGTTTCTTGGTTCTTTTTAGGTTCGACATGGTGCAGGCACTGGACTTAGGGAAATTCTTAAAGCTCATGGAAAAAGTGGTGGTAAAATGGGAGACAGCACTTTAGAAGAGGTAAGTGTGTGGTTAGGCGTGGTGGCACATGCCTGTAATCCCTTGGGAAGTGACAGGATTGCTTAAGGACCATCCCAGGCAACATAGGAAGACCCTGTCTCTCTACAGAAAAGTTTAAAAAAAGAAAAAAAATACTAGCTAGGTGTAGTGGCACATACTTGTGTAATCCTAGCTATTTGGGAGGCTAGGAAGGAGAATCACTTGATCTGGGAGTTGGAGGCGGCATTGAGCTTTGAAACTTGCCCTTGCACTCCAGCCTGGGTGACACAGTGAGATCTTATCTCAAAAAGAAAGAAAGAAATGTGGAAAGGAAAATAGGAAAAAATAAGAATGATATAAGTCTGTTTTATAGACAGAGGAAAAGTGAGTTCACTGGACATTCATGGTCAGAAAAGTTGAAAGGAAAAACATGTAGGAGCAAAAGTATTTGAGCAGAATATAATGAATTGGAAAGTAGAGTAAAGTGAATCAGAGGCGAGTTGAGAGGTAGCGAGCAACATTATTGACGTAGCATGGAGATACTGGTAATAGGATAGATGGTACATATGTGACAGGTACACTTGATATGAGAGCAATTAAGTAATTAGTTTCTTTTCTTGAGATGGAAGTCTTGCTCTGTCACCCAGGCAGGAATGCAGTGGCCCAGTTACACCTTACTGTAGCTTAACTCCTGGGCTCAAGCAATCCACCTGCCTCAGCATCTTATAGCTGGGAGTATAGGTGAATCCTACCGTGTCCAGCTAATTTTTTTTTCTTTCTTTTTAAGACGTTGTCTGACTATGTTGCCCAGGCTGGCCTCAGAGTCCTCAAGCATTTCTACCACCTCAGCCTCCTGAGCTACTATATCTAATTTCTCTTGGAATATGAGTGACATAATAATTTTGATAATAGTGTATCTGAATTGAATTAATGATCAAAGGGATATGGGTAACATTTTATTTATTATTTTGGACATAAGGTTTCCCCCAGTCCCCAGTAAAAAGTGTTGTCTTTGTCAGTTTTTAAACATTGTATTTTAACAGATGATTCAGCAGCATCAAGAGTGGTTAGAAGATTTGGTTATTAGACTCCTTTGTGTTTTTGCCTTAGACAGATTTGGAGACTTTGTTTCTGATGAAGTAAGTATCACCTCAGGAAGACTTTGCCCAGTCTTATTTCAGGTTCTGCAAAGTAAATATTCACAAATACGAGTTTTCTTCTTTTCTCCTCTGTAGGTTGTGGCACCAGTTCGTGAAACTTGTGCTCAGACATTAGGTGTGGTTTTAAAACACATGAATGAAACAGGAGTCCATAAGACTGTGGATGTGCTGCTAAAATTACTTACACAAGAACAATGGGAAGTTAGACACGGTGGTCTGCTGGGAATAAAATATGCTTTGGCAGTCCGTCAGGTAAATACTTTAGGTTTTGAAGCATGTATAGGAAGGTTTTTTCCCTTTCAGCTTATTTTCATTGATTATCCAAAAGGGACCTAGATCCTTTCATTGATTACTCAAAATAGAGAATCCAGTGCTTCAAGATTTGTCTTTTTGATACAGTGTTACAGAGCAGAGGTCCTCAAACTTCTTGAACAGGGGGCCAGTTCATTGTCCCTCAGACCATTGGAGGGTCGGACTGTGGGCCCCGGGACGAGTCGGCTGCTAAGTAGGACAGGCAGCGGTGGCAAAAACACCCAGTGAGCTAGATAAATGTCCTAGGCTGGCTGCAGTTTGAGGATGCCTGTTATAGAATAGGTGGCACTGATAAGAATTTAAGTATAAATGAAAAAGTGGTCATATCGTCTGTTCTTCAAGGTCAAGGATTTTTTTTCTCTTTAAACCTACGTTGCTACAGTTAATTCCATGCTTTTTGTGTTTTGATTTAACTGTTTTTACTTATTTAAATATTGCATATGTGCACTGAGGACTCTAAGGCATGGTGCTAAGTTAAGTAGTGTACATACAGCAGAAGTAGACATGAAAGCTACCTTAGGAAACTTGTAGTAAGTGTCAAAGGAAGGAACTTACATGATCATTTACTTTGCACATTATTAACTGTCAATGTTTTCTTCTTTTATCCTTCATAACAAGGCTTATAAAAAATAAATGAAGATAGTCTTACCATTTTCACATAGGGAAATGTATTCTGAAAACTTAGGTGCTATGCTCAAAGTCACAAAATAAGTTAGAGTTAGTACCAGAGCTAGAAACTAGATGACATGTCAGTCCAGTGTTAAATGTCATGCTTCATCTAGGATAAAAATACCTATATATGCATGTGGTCTTCTACTTAGGGGCCTTTATGTTTTCGTTTTTTTTTTTTTTTTTTTGAGACAGACACTCATTATGTCACCTTTAGTAGAGTGCTGTGGCAGCATAGCTCACAGCAACCTCAAACTCCTGGGCTTCAGCAATTCTCCTGCCTCAGCCTTCCGAGTAGCTGGGAGTACAGGCATCCGCCACAATGCCCACCCATTTTTTGGTTTCAGTTGTCGTCATTGTTGTTTAGTAGGCCCTGGACCAGGCTCAAACCCACCACCTTCAGTGTATGTGGCTGGCGCCCTACTCACTGAGCTATGGGTGCCGAGCCCATTTATGTTCTCTTAATAGGCTGTTGAAAACTGATATGTTGCTTCTCATGTTCTGCCTAGGAATTTGGTTCCTATTTGGTTCCTATATGACTAAATACATATTTGATTTATAATGTTGAAGTCTTTTATTAAACTGAAAGTGTTATATAATCTCTGTGTGTGTGTGTGTGTGTGTATATATCTCATAATTTTTGTGGGAAAATTAATTCAGAATTCCAATGGGATGCCAGTAAAACATCTTTTCCCTTTCTCCTCTCTGTGTGTTCCCCATCACAGATCTGGTAACAAAATTAGGGACTTTCACAAACAGTTGCCTTGACCCTAAGGGTAATGGTGTCAGTAGAGTATGAGTATTGAGGGGAAAGAAGAGTTATGAAAGGGGACATTATGAATGAGGAACTAGAGAGAGATCAAAACTAAGCCTTTTCTTACTGTTTAATTTCCACAGTGCTTTCCAGACTGGACTCTGGACAAACATTGTCAGAGTTTGCCTTATTTTACTATCCATTATGCATAGTGACTACTTAATGCCTTATCTCCTAATGCAGGGGTCCTCAAACTTTTTAAACAGGGGGCCAGTTCATTGTCCCTCAGACTGTTGGAGGGCCGGACTGTGGGCCCCGGGATGAGTTGGCTTCTAAGCAGGATAGGCAGCAGCGGCAAAAATACCCGGTGGGCCAGATAAATGTCCTTGGCGGGCTGCAGTTTGAGGACACCTGTCCTAATGCTTTTTTTTGTAGGGGGTGGGGGGAGATACAGTCTCACTTTGTTGCCCTGGGTAGAGTTCCATGGCATCATAGCTCACAGTAACCTCAAAATCTAGGGCTCAAATGATCCTCCTGACTAGCTGGGACTACAGGCACTCACCACAACACCCAGCTATATTTAGAGACGGAGTCTTGTTCTTGCCCAGACTGGTCTTGAACTTGTGAGCTCAAGCAATCCATCTGTCTTGGCCTCCCAGAGTGCTAGGATTATAGGTGTGCCCCACTGTGCCCTGCTGATGTGATTCTTTTTTAATAAACATAGTCATGATGTTTCAGTCAACAGTGGACCACCATAAATGATGGTGGTCTTATAAAATTAATACAGTATTTTTACTGTATTTTTATGTTTAGTATACAAATACCATTGTGTTACAGTTGCTTACAGAATTCAGTAAAGTAACAAGCGGATTCATAACCTAGGAGTAGGTTATTGCTAACCCATTGCTGTATTGGTATTATTATGTAATCTAGGATTGTGTAAGTATGATGATCACCTAATGATACATTTCTCAGAATGTATGCCCGCCATTGAACATGTGTGACTGTAAATATTGGAATTTGTGCTGTTGTATGGCAGATTTAATTTAAAAATGTCTAAGCACAATAATTGTACTATAGAAAATTAATATATTTTCATGTACTGTTTTACAGGATGTAATTAACACTTTATTGCCTAAAGTTTTAACTAGAATAATTGAGGGACTCCAGGACCTCGATGATGATGTCAGAGCTGTTGCTGCAGCATCATTAGTGCCTGTAGTAGAAAGCCTTGTGTATCTTCAGACACAAGAAGTAAGTTAAATATTTTTTACATGTTCTTCCTATAGAGCTTCTATATGTTTTAAATGTAGAATTTTTGGAAATACATTGAGCCATTTTCTCCTCGCTCATTCTCAGTTGTCTTTCAACAGACAGCCCTCTGATGCGTGTAATCGTGATTACATATTATCCTTGGGAAGAGTGAATGTGTTCACTTATCTACTTTTCCTTTATGTACACAGTATATGGGGAATGTCCTTGAGAAGAAAACAGCCATTTCTTTATTTTACTCCTGGTTTTTAGATATATGGGATTTTTGTTTACTTATTTTTTATTTTTTTTTCATTGCAGTTTTTGGCTGGGGCTGGGTTTGAACCCACCACCTCCAGTATATGGGGCCAGCGCCCTACTTTTTGAGCCACAGGTGCTGCCTGGGATTTTGTTTATTTTAATTTAAGTTTTTGACTTTGGTTTTTTGATCAGATCTTCTTATTTTGGAGCAACTCTTAAGATCTAGCTAACTTTCCATTTATTTTATTTTATTTATTTATTTATTTATTTTTTGAGACAGAGCCTCAAGCTGTCCCCCTGGGTAGAGTGCCATGGCTTCACTGCTCACAGCAACCTCCAACTCCTGGGCTCA
>CAUYQV010127899.1:0-14440 GCA_963574575.1 Galagoides demidoff
CCTCTTGCCTGGTTCCTTCCTGCGCTAACTGAGACCAGGGCCATAGGAGCCTGACAGGTCGAGACACTACTCTTAAAAAAAAACAAACAACAACAACAACAACAAAACCTCAGCATTGCAACCATATCCACGCAGGGCTTAATTATTTTTATCATACTTCACTTGCCAAAGTCTGCATTTTCTCAGTGAAGAACTACCTCTGACCACTACTTTTGTTCTATCTGTACCTACAACAGGCCAGAATTACCTAAGAAAGGTAATTCTCCTTTTAGGAGATCATCTATAAATACCTGAGCTTGCTCATCCTTCTGCCAGGATACTCTGAAATAGATATTTTATAGTTTAGTAGTGTTGGGTCCAAGGAGAGAGTTCTCCTTGGCCTATTGAAGTTTTCCTGAAAAACCAACTCATAAAAGGCAGATTAACTACAGAAAAGGCACTCAAATGTATTTAATGGTTAGACATAGAAGCCTTCAGAAAGAAGACCCAAAGATCAAAAGAAATTGTCCATTTTTGTTGCTTAGATTTACCAATGCACGGTCAGCTGTGTGGAAGGATGACCGCACAACAAGGCAATGATATGGTGCTAATCGGCAGGGAGGGAAGCCCAGCACCGCCTTTCTGTCTAGATTCTTCTTGACCTCTCTGAGCATGCATCCCTTCTTTCTGGGTATGGGGCAGGACCCTATCTGGAGTAGGGGCTCTTATGGCTTACAGTCAAACAAGGTAGGTTAGATAATATCTTTATGGCTAGTTTTTACAGAGAAGGGAGCGGAAATGTTGGAGTAAAATTTTCGGGTTTTATGACCAGCTTTAGAGAAAAAGGGTTCTGCTTTCTATGACCTGCCTTGGAAAAAAGGAATGTTAGTTTCTACTCCTAGCCTTGGGGGGGAAATGGGACTGAAAGGGAGTAGGGAAATATGAGGTCAGAGAGAGTCTTGCTTCTGAGGTCTTTGTTTCAGGGTATATGAAGTCCCTGAGTCCCAACACCAGCATCAGGTCCTAGCTGCCCACAGCCTGAATTTGCCTGATTACTTAGACATTATTGGCCATCTTCCCTTCCTGCTCCCACTTCCTCACCTCCTTTCCAGGATTCTCTGGGTTCCTGCTCCCAAAAATAATCAAATGTGCTTGAATCTTTGTCTCAGGACTTGTTCCTGGGTAAAAATAGCTCCTGCTCCAGCTGGCGATTTCACCTCTCCACATGGATGTGCAGTAGGGGCTTCAAGGTTTACATGTCCAAACATGAACTCTTGATCTTCCACTTCCTGAAATGTTTATATCTCTAAACTTCCTCACCCCAGTTGATGGGAGTTCCATCCTCACAGGAGTAGCATAGTCTCTAGTGTCTAATTTACGGTTGATGCATCTTTATGTCTCAGAACCTTCAGGGGTCCTCAAACTTTTTAAACAGGGGGCCAGTTCACTGTCCCTTAGACCATTGGAGGGCCAGACTGCAGGCCCCTGGACGAGTTGGCTGCTAAGCAGGACAGGCAGTGGCGGCAAAAATACCCAGCAGGCCGGATAAATTTCCTAGGCAGGCTGCATGTGGCCTGCGCGCTGTAGTTTGAGGATTCCTGGTCTAAGGGCACCTCTACCCCATGTCCTGCTCCAGCTTGTTTGCTGCTATACCTATCGTCCTGTATAATATTACATTATAATGTACTTACATGTTATGTGAGTTTGTTATTGTCTGTCTCACCCTACTAGAATTTAAACTCCATGAAGGATCGGCTCTCTATCACGTTCCTTGGACATGACCTTGTTTTCTACAGTCTAGATTATGTCCCATTTTTTTCTACTCAAAAATTTTCAGATTTATTTATTTTTATGGAAATGTGTTTATGTGAGTATTTCTACATAGATAATTGTGAACTTAGAGTGAATGCAGAGACAAATAAAACTAACTATCTTGGTGGCCAGGATCTATAATGGTCACATAAGAGAAAAGTTTTTATGGTATTTGGTATATATGTGTAAAGTTGACATGTGCATATGTGTATATATATGCTTGAACTTTAAATGATATACCTTTCTTTTTAGAATAGTAAATAGTTGTGGTCACTTTCATGAGAATTTCAAGTTCCACTATGAAATGTAACTTTTCTGTTTAAATACCAAAAATATATGAAATGCTAAATCAGTATCTAGTATTTGTTTCTCTTTGCTTGTTTATTTTGCTTGTTTGGTAATGTTTTAGTTTTAGAAAATTGCTTGATTTACTGATAGAAAAACACATTTTATAATGATTGGTATGTTGGCTTAGCAAAAGCTAAAATAGAGATCAATTAGGTATTGCTATTCTTGTTACAGAAACAAAAACAGTATGATGTACTCAAATAATACCCAGGTAAGGAAAATAAGCTAGAAAATTAGGTAGCTGATTATGTTTTGTGCTTTCAGCATTAATCAATGGCCACATTACTCTCGTTGGGTTCTCTGGTTGACTTTTCTTAATCAAAGTTTCATCTGTAGAAATCACCTATAGTCATCTTTTATAACTTCTTAGCTAATCTCGACTTTTCTGAATTTCAAATACAGTAGAATCTTTGTAAGTTGACCACCCAAGGGAATGTAACAAACTGGTCAACTTAAGGAAATGATCCATGTAGGGAGGTGGGCACCGATGGAGGTTCTACTGTAGTTGCATTCCCAGCCCTTTAAGAGCACCTGTAGTGACTCAAGGATGAGCTTTTATTGAAAGAAATAAATGGTAGTAGTGTGATCAAAAGAATGTGAGCTTAGCTTTCATCATACCTGTGTTCAATGATTTGCATAGATCAGTGTGGACTTTTGATGATAGTGGGAACAAAAATAAACCTCACTAGCTTAGCTATAAAGTCAACTTCTTGAATCTCACTTTCCTTAACCCTAACACAAAGGCCAATTGTTCCATGGTGGAATGTTAGAAAGAATGCAATATATGTAGCGTGTGCCTGACCCACAGAAGATATCCAACAAATGGCAGATATCACTATTGCTCATTTCAGCATCTCTTTCATATCTCCACTTGTTGTACAACTGAGAACATTTTTCTTTTTATTACTTAATAAGCCCTAGCCCACATTGCTGCTTGTTAGATGTCTACTTCCTATTTCAGACAGCCATTAGCCTCTCCTAAATAACCATTGAATTTCTGCTTCCAATTTCCTTGATAGCTCGTTGCAGTTTCTGAATCTGCTTGAACTACCAAAAACTTAAAAGTTTTCAGTTCCACCAGGAGCAATTATATGACTTTCCATAGTTACTACATTTGTTTTCCTATACTTCAACTGCAAAGCGAGCAAGAAGCCTTTTTGTTGCCGCTTTTAATCAGCCATTTCAAACCTTTATTAGAAGTGCTGGGGTGTAATAAATGACATTAAATTTGTACACACTTCTCTAAAAAGTGAAGAAACATTACTTTAGACATAAAGGATAATTTAGTCCTCATTTAGATGAGGTCTATCTTTGTATTCTCCCAACAAAAGCTTTCACTGGGCAGAATACAGAAGAAAATACAATTGGAAGGCAGGTTATCTTACCAGTTTTCATGAGTTTTATTAAGCATTTCACTTACAAGCCTCAAATGTTTCAAAAGAAACATAACTGATAATATTTTATTAGTCTACTTTGAGTTATAGCAGTACTATAGACAATCAGTATTTTCTAAAGTCTCATGCCAGTCTTATTTTCAAGAATGTATTGCCCATTTAGTGCAAACTAAATTCCCTTTATCCATCATTAGAGGTGTTTATCAAGAGGCTGCAGGTGAACTAGTGTAAGCCTTATAATCCAATATAGCCCAGCCGTATAATCCAATGAACCTTGGCTGGAGTGAGCTGTTGAAATAAAGAAGCTTGGTGATGCTAAGGATGCTCATTCTTATTTTCCCCAGATACCAAAAATAAATAAATAGATAAAATCCATCTTCTCCACCATCTCCTGCCCACAAAAATAGTCTTGGGAGACAAACATTTAAAAAGGGAATAATATACTATAATTGTTGCAGCAATTATCAACCATGGGAGTAGTAACTATCATTTACAAGCCCAGATAATACATCATAGTTTCCTTATGTTTTAGTATACACTGGGATGAAACATACCCTTTTTTTCTTTAACTCTCTTAAATAGTTGAAGTTTGGGTAGCTTGCCGAGTTGCTAGTTTTTCTACAAATGTTAAAAAAAAAAAAAAAACTCTTTAGAGAGATGTTGCTTCACTGTTAGACTATAATAAAATGTTCAAAGCAACTACACAGTGGAAAACTCAATTTCCCATGAGTCTCAAACAAGAACTTGTCTTATTTACAAATATAGAAGACTAAATATTCCATGATATGTATCTGACTTCAGAAGATACAATCAATTTCCCTTCCATGTGTGTGCTAAAAGATAATGCCCAACTTTGTCAAAATGAGGGTATGAAATTCAGAATGGGAAAGAAATAATTTCAAGGCAGAAATGAAGGTTGTGAGTCATTACTTTTTAAATAAAGAATGGGAGTTAAGAATCAGATAACATTTTTAATCTTAATTCAGTGAGGAAAGAGCTTTAAGAAGTATACATTTGCTTTGCTGATCTTCTCTTGGACAATTTTGGAATCCCTTCTGATGTTCTAACTATTCTTCTCTGGTACTAAAATACATCTGCTGGCCGAAATAAGTTATAAAAACCTGGTTAAAGCAATCAATCCTATCTCCTTCCTATTTCCAGAAGGAACACGAGTCTCAGAATATAGTATGGGATTTGGGAAAGTGTTGAACTCTACAATGTTTGATCATAATTGTTAATAATTATACCCCAATCTAAATTAAATATAAGACAGAATAATCATATATTAAAAGAAAAACATTCTCTTAAAATGTTCATAATAAATACACCTTCTCTACAATGTTAGTTACCACTTCATTTAGCATCACATTTTAGCTCAGAACTTCCTGGCAAATGAGGGAAAGGGATAAGTTTTTTAGGGGATCTAGTTCTCAATGTCTAATAAAATACCCTGTTTAAATTCCTCTGCCATCAAAATTTAGGGCAAACTTGCTCAATAAAGTATTTCTTACTTGAAATTTTGAATAACACAATGGATGATTCATTTATTAACTTGAAACATTTCTAAGTTCTGTTCTCATGATCCAGGTATTTATGTTCAAGGACCTAGGGATCTAAGAGGGAAGCCAAAGAGACAGTGTTGCAAGGAAAGCACAGCAATAGAGATGTTTGTAGACCCTATGGGAGGGCAAGAGGGGGTGAAAGCTTCATGGCGCTGGCCCTGAGATGAGTCAAAGAACATGTAAAAGTTAGGGAGACAAAGCGAAAATTGATTGCGTGTTTGGAGGAAAGAGACAAACAGAATATAGGAAGATAGCTTGCCCAAGGGAGAGACTATGAGTGAAGGCTAGAATGTAGAATATAAATGTCTTAACACAATAACTAAGAAAATGATATGAAAGCTATGCTAACCAGTTGGATGAAAGTATTTCAAATTGTATATAGAAACAACGCACTGTACCCCACGATAGTATTAATGTACATAGCTATGATTTAATAAAAATAAATAAATAAATAAAGCACATTGGTATGACTATTTGTAGAGTGGAAAGTGAAATGTCATCTTTCTTGCCCATTTTTGTACTGACCACCTTAATTTGTATTGAATTATAGGACATTGTTTTATGAAAATATTCCATCTTTTTTACATGCTGCCAAATTTCACTTTCCTATAGAATGTTTCATTTGATACATAAAATTTATCAATGTTTTTCCTCCATTGCTTTTTTTAAAACAATCCTCTTTTCCTCCTAATAATAAACATATACTATTGTCATTATGTTTTATATTTTTGCTTGTATTTTTAATCATTTGAGCAGTTCTTGATAAAGCATGGGAAAAATTCTTCAAGGATATTGTTCTGTGTGAATTCCCTGCCTCCCATGTAAAGATGTATGGAAGCCCTAAATCCCTCGTCATACCTCAGAATGTGACCTTATTTAGAAGTAAGATCTTTGCAGACCTCGCTAATTAAAATAATTAATGTCTTAAAAAACAATGAGATTATACTAGAGTGGGGTGAGCCCCTAACCCAGCGGTTCTCAACCTGTGGGTCGTGACCCAGAGGAACTATATTATAGGGCCGCGGCATTAGGAAGGTTGAGAACCACTGCCCTAACCCATTATGTTTTATACATATTAGCTGATATCATCATTATCATCATTTTAAAATATCATACAGATTTTATAATCAATTCAAAGCATCTGGATTCACTAAAGTGTTCTAAACTGTTTATAAACATTTTCCTCATATATGTAGTCATCTTATTTATAACGCAGATGCACTGGCCTATTCAATAAATGACTCTATGCCAATAGATTGCTTTCTGAATAAAACATAATGAATCATGATCTCTATCCTATACAACAAATAATTCAAGTTAAATACCTTAGGTTAAGTAATAAAAATTCTAGAAGGAAACACAGGAATATACCTTTATGACTTCAGGATAGACAAATTTCCTTAATTAGTATATAGTAAAAGGAAATATTTTAAAACTTCATTAAATTAAGGAGTTAGGATTGTTAAAGGGTAATGATAGTAAATGGGCAAGACACAACAAAATGAACACAATTGCACTGCATAAATTCCGTAAAAGATATGCGTCAAAAGTATGTATTTGTATATATCATATAAATCAAAGAAAAGTAAATGCAACACAGTAGAAAATAACAAAAGCAAAACCCTCGAAGTCAAGAACTCAGAGATTATCCAAATGTTCATTAAACATATAAAAAATTCTCAACAGCAACATACACCAGAGAAATGCTAATTAAAATCACAATGAAATTACATCAAACTTCCAGCACAATAGCTAAAATTAAGAGATTAAAATGTCCAGTGTTGGCAAAGATAAGGAATAACTAACTCTCATACACAGCGGAGATACCACTAAGTCCCCAAGAGGAACTACAAAAATGGTCACAAGGTCTTCCTATTCACCACACGTGCCTCTTGGCAACGTAACCAAGAAGTTTCTTCCATTAAAAAGTTGAGTCTATTTCTCTACTCTTTGACTTGTTTTGTCAAATTGGACGTTTTCTTAAAAACAGAGTGATTCAGGTAGGGGCTAGAAAACACATATTGGGGCTAGCCCTGTCTTGCTGCTCCTAAGAAAATATGCAAGGTTCACTACATAACGAACAAAACCACAGGCAATTTGGCCACTAAAACCATGATAGCCAACAACTAGTCTCAACCTCCAGACACGTGAGTGAGGCCATCCTAGATCAGCCAGCCTCCCTCATCTGCCAGCTGACCACAGCCACATGCATAAGCACAGCAGGAAAGAATGGCAAAACAATTGTCCCAGTCAAACTTCTAACTCAGAAAATCATGAACAAATAAATTGTGGTTTAAGCCCTGTGCTTTAGTCTATCTTATTTATATAGCAAAAGGTTACCTGATGCACGGCATTTGTCTACTCTCTTGTTCTTCTGGTTAACTGTGCCATTATCACACAGCCTCCTTCTGAAAGAAAGAAATGAAGACTGTTGAATAATATACTTAAACATCTCTCTTGAGGCAACACTCAAAGCTTATTTGTATTGCAAGAGTCCAGCTATATGCTAAAAATCATCCAATTTGGGCATGTAGTTGTTCATCAAAAGTACTTAATATTAAAACAGAGCATGCTGAGCAGGTTAATTTGTGAGTTACTCTTTTCATTACAACATTAAAAAGAAATGCATTTATGTCATCTGGATTTTTCTTTCTTTCAGGTAAAAATGACATTTTTCTTTTAAAATAAACATTCCATTTGGGTTTGAAAACCAACCAAGACCTACCCACTCAGCTTAGTGATGTATTAAAGTCACATAGCATTTACTTTCAAATACATCCGTCCACACACGTATTCAAATCTACATTCTTACAAAAGGGGCCAATTTTCCCATCAAAATTAAATATACTGAGAAGATAAAATCCAAAGGCAATTTATATGAGTTGATGTGCTCTCCAGAGTATTCTGGAGGTTCCAGGTCTTGATTCTAATGACCTTTCCCTCTTATTCTTTTCTGTCATAGACTTGAAATATCTGGCACTTTCATTTACTACTTGTCTTCCCTCATAGATACTGTAATTGTTAAAACAACAACAACAAAAAAAAACTTTACATATCTCATTAAAAACATTTATACATTAATGTGTTGTTAGAGACATTCTTAAATAAGAAGCAGAAAGACCAATGAATGAAACAAACAATAATTGTGTTCTCATTTAAGTGTAAATCAAATAATTGGACTAACTCTGTGTCAAAGCAGTCATTTAAATATCTCTTGAGCATATTGAAATGTCTAGAAACATTAGATCATTGGACAATGAAATCCTCCCACTTATTCCCCACACCCAACATGGCTGCCTTTTTTGACCCAAAGTGTGTTTGGTCTTTCATACAGTGTAGAATTCTACCATCTTGCCCTCACTTATAGGAAATTCCTGGGGGGGCTTTTTGTTTTTTTTATGACAATAACTATCAAGAAAGATGAATGCACTTTTATTTTCTTGTATTTACTATGGCATCGTTTCTAGATTTCTCTCCTTTTCTTAGCAGAAGATACTATGTTTTCAAAATATTTATGATTACCTCATAAATATCACTATAAGATTTAACAGCCAATTATAATTTTTGTTCAGTTTTTTATACATTGCAAATATAAAGTATGAGGCTTATTTCAATCTCTAAAATAGTAAGATATTTCATATAAGGAAAGAGAAAGAGAGTATGGTTAATACGTGGATTGTGATATTCTCTTTCAAATCAGTTATTATGGGGTGGTGGCATTATCACCCTCTTTTTTAAATTTCAGATTACTATATGGGTATAAATGATTATATTACAGAGTTTGTGTTTATTAGTTAAAATCCAAGTTGTAGTTGAAGAACTCTTTACCCAAAAGGTGTGCGATATAACCCTACTTTGTACCCATTAGGTGCTAGACCAAATCCTCTTCCCCTCTCTTCTCACCCCTCCCTCCTCTACTTGAATTTATTTTTTTTCCTTGGGTAGGTGTATAGTTACATCTACTAGGTTCATATTAATATTGAGTACATTAGATGCTTGCTTTTCCATTCTTGTGATACTTTACTTAGAAAGATGTTCTCCAAATCTATCCAGGAAAATACAAAAGATGTAAAGTCTCCATATTTTTATGACTGAATAATTTTCCATGGTTTATTTATCCTTCAGTGTGTTGATGGGCACTTGTGTTGTTTCCACATCTTGGTGATTGTGAATAGAGCTGCGATAAACATTCTAGTGCAAATGTCTTTATTATCATCCTCTTTATTGAGTTCAGTTTAGGGAATCCACCCTGAAATTTCACTTTTTAAAAGACAATTTTATGGGCAGTGCCTTTGGCTCAAGGAGTAGGGTGCTGGCCCCATATACCGGAGGTGGTGGGTTCAAACCTGGCCCTGGCCAAAAAAGCTATGATTTGGGTGGTGCCTGTGGCTTAAGGAGTAGGGCATTGGCCCTATATACTAGGGGTGGCAGGCTCAAGCCCAGCCCCAGTCAAAACCGAAAAATAAATAAATAAGTAAAAGATAATTTTACTCTAAAAGAACTCACATAAGTTCCAAGTATTTCTAAATTTTCCTCAATAGCTTATATGATTTTCATGGTTACAAATTTATTATAATTCTTAATCTGTTTCTCTAAACAAGAGATATAATTTTTATACTAACATTATTAAAATAACAAATTACACTAAAAATTGCAAAACCACCACCACCAAGAAATTCTTTTAAGTGAGAATTAATGGTAGGTAGGATTTAGAACCCTTCTGAAGATTACCAAATCTATTTTCATTGCCAAGACTCATTTGTAGAGTTTCTAGGCATCTGGACATAAGACAGACCTCTAGATCTACTTTTTCAAATCTGAACTCACTATATTTATCCTTCCTTTTCCATATATTCCTATTTTCCTCCTATTAGTTAGTTGTATTACCATCCACTCAGTCATCCATGTTAGAAATCTAGGAGTCAGTCCTGAATTCTTTCTTTCTCTACAGTCCCTATATAAAAAAATTTATTACTAAGTCCTACTCATTCTGTCTTTGGAGCTTCTCTGTGATCCATTCATTCTCATTCTCATTCATTCTCTCTCTCTCTCTCTCTCCCACCTCCCACCCCCACCAGGTAATAATGCTCCATGTGGATTAATGTGTTTTAATTGACATTCTTATCTTCACTCTTTTCTCCTCTCCAATTTACCATATCCAGACTATTTCCCAAATACAAATATGATCGTCTAATCATCCTCCTTCAATGCTTTCAGGTCATCCTCTTTTGCATTTAATTTCCAATGACTCTATAAAGCCTGTGTGATTCTTCTTAAGTCCTCATTTTGAAGATCTTACCACTCACATTCTATACTTCCCCAAATATCTCTCACTTATTGACCATGCTGTATTCTATCACATATTAAGGTCTTGTTTATTCTTATTGACACTTTATCTTCCCCCTTATTAGTCTGGCTCATTTATGTGCACTCCATGATTACCCTTTGCACATACACGTGTGCATGGATCCACATGAGCACAGAGAACACACATACTCTCCTCCAAGATAGAAGTCCTTCTGTCCTAAGCTACTGTCGCACCTTCTGCTATTTCTAGCATACAAATTGCTATAATGTTTTTTATAAATGCATATTTCCTCCAATAGGAACAAAGTTTCAGAAGGTAAGAAATTGTGTTTTATTCCCCATTACCTATTGAATACCTATAAAAGTCCCTGTTCCATAGTAATCAAAAAATTCTGAATGATAGAACAGAAAGTAGGTGCATAAATACATCCCATCAACAACCATTTTAAATAACAGCTTAAGGTTAAGGATTCAAAAATAATAAACTGTAGATAATGCATACATAAATTCACACCTTGCCATATTTCTAATCTGCTAAAGATAGAGGCTTCTATATCGCTAATCAAAAAGCACTTCAAATGCTTTAGATATAAAACTTAATAATGGCAGAAAATCTAGTTGTGAAATTTTGCCCTGATATAAAACAATAATCTACTTGTTCATGACAGGGGGTTACAGAGGTGCCTATGAATAATATTACAATACTAAAGCATATTTTCTTATTCAAGAGCTCTGAATATTCTTTAACATCTTTTCAAAGATTTAGCTTAGATGATATATTCATGCATCATAAAATGTGACAAATATAATTTGTATATAGCTAAAAATTCTAGGACATGCTATCAAAAGGCCAATTTACGTATGGCTGAAAGTAAGTATGGTACCACTAGAATGTGTGATTTCTGGGACCTATGTTTATTTACGGGCCCAACCAATGTTCACAGATTACTGTGAATTCCTTGAAGAAAGGGATCAAGCCTTAATTATAATCTGTTGGAAAGCAGTCGCAACTCAATCAATGTTTACATAATAAAAGAAGGAAACACAGCACTGCAGTGTATACACAGATAGCACAACCAAATCAAACACCAATACCACAAACCATAGATACCTCATTAAAAGCTGTTAACCTTTCAGCTGAAATTATTGTATTTCAGTAATTACCCAAACTGACCAATAGAAAGGTCAATAGGAGAGGTACCTGATAGATGTTTTCTAGGCCTCATAGAAAACACAGAGCTGGTCCCTTGCCCACATATACATGAATCTACAGGAAAGGTGATATCATAGATGTCAAGGGAATGGCTACCATTCTAAAAGGCAAGCCCTATAAATGTTACCATGGCAAAACTGGGGGACTCACGATGGTACCCAGCGGGCTACTGGTGTCAGTGTAAACAAACAAGGGCAAGATTCTTGCCAAGAGAATCAATGAGTGTATTGAGCAAATTAAGCTCTCTAAGAACTGAGATAGCTTCCTAAAAAGAGAAAAGCCTATGGGTTCAACTGAGGAGCAGCCAACCTGCTCTACCCAAAGTGGCTCACTCTGGAGGACAAACAGAAAGGAGGCTGAGCTGCTGCAACATATTTCCAATGAATTCATCTCCCTAGAGGTATAAAAAAGGAAAGACATCTGGACAGTGAAAATGTTTCCCTTCATTAACTGAAGGGTGGCGTCTTTCTTCCAAAGAAATATTTAAGGCAAATTTTAATTGTGCCCCTTTCCCACAAAAAAGAATTGGTAAAACTGGGGTGTGTGTGTTCTTAGCCCTCTTTGTTGCTGGAATCCATCTAAGATTAATGTGCTTTATGTAAACTTAACTCTAAGAAAACGAAAAGTTCCAGAAAGACTTTTCATTGCTAAGCAGCTTTTGACTGCATGGAAATCTGATAGAGATGTCTTAGAGTTCAGCTCCTCCTCTGAACACATAGAAGATTGCACTCCCCTGAAGCCGTGCTTTTAGGTGGCATTGTATAACTATTTCTAGCCAGTGACTTGTAAGCAAATATAATTATGCGTCACTTGCAGGTTAAGTATTTAATTTCAGTGAGACCTCTTCAAGTGCTTTCTTCTCCTGATGTGTCAAGGAGTGCCCATGATATAGATGGTACAGCTAATGATGGTAGAGATTCCGCTAGTCTGTCCTGCTGAGTATACCACAGAAGACATCTAGCCATACCTACAGAGACTTTAACAAGAGATAAGTCTTTTGTGACTTTAAGTCCCTGAGATCTCAGAATTCTTTGTTATCACAAGAATACCCTAACCTATTTGGATCAATACACCACAAATTTCCAACTACCAAAGGTATTTGAATTTCCCAAATGCGCTAGTAAAGTTAACAAGGAAGAAAGTTCTCAGAAATCTGAAAGTACATCAGTTTCACCTTTTGGAGACTACACTGTCTGAAGTGTCTTTGTCTATAAAATGTGTCTTCCTGAGAATAAAGTCATTCGATGTCTATATACGTCTGTAATTACCTTGATATTTAACAGATGAAGTAGAGAAGTTAATATAGACAATGAGTGTAGTCTTAAGCATCTACCCCAGGGAGGTACAAAAATTGGTTGCTAGTAGCAGTGACCTTTAACTAACAGAAGAACAGAATAGCACTGGTCACCTTAGGGATTTAATGTGGTTGTTTAAGAAAAAGGATTGCCTGTGGAAGGCGGCCTTTGACAGCTACTGCTGTATTTATGCTGTCAGCAATTCAGCCAACACTGTGACTTTATGTTCCAAAAAAAGTAGTCCAGGTAAAAATGACCTGCTGTAATTTTTTTACTAAAGAAAATCAGAAGATGCTATTGTCTGTAGTTTAAAACTTCACATTGAAAGAAACCTTCAATATTTCTTTTGTCCCTTAGATTAGAAAACTTTGATCCAACAAATACCTTGTTTAAGGTCAGAGACTGAGCTAAGACAACAACCAAGGGCTCCAAATTCCCAGGAAAGTTTACTCCAATAAATAGGGAGGGTGCCAAAAAAAAAATGCACACACATTTTAAGCAGAGAAAAAACTATATTAAGATTATAATACTTAAAAAAAAAAAAAAACAAAAAAAAAGATTATAATACTTAGTATTACCAGTAATGTTTGTTATTATGTAAATTGTACCATGTATCTCTTATAATGGCAGATGTCAAGTGTGACTTGAGTATTAAAATTTTAAGACAGTTTATTGCTTTCATAACATGTGTATACATTTTCTTAGTATCCTCTGTATTTAAGAAACAATGAGAAGTATTTACAAAGTTTTATTATGGAAAATACTTAGCCATTAAGCCTTAAGTTTTGCTCTTTGATTCATACATGGTATGAAAGTTAACCTGGCAAAATAGCTGTAAATATCTACACAAACGGCCTAAGACTAAAAAAACAACAACAACAAAAAAAAACTACATCATCCTTTAGTAGCTCTAGAGAAAATAACAGTACATTACACACGAATGGGAATGGCAGTTGAAAATGGAAATGGTCAACCTAGCTTCCAAGAGCTGTGAAGATCTCAGCTGAAGTGAACACTGCCTTAGGAAAAGCCATTCTAGTCCTCCCGAGTATGCAAAGCTGACTTCATGGAGGAAACCCTTACAGTTCCAGAGTGTTGTGCTTGCTCCTCTGTCACCACCTTCAAATTCTTTTTTTTTTATAATTAAATGATAGCTGTGTACATTAATGCAATCATGGGGTATGGAGTGGTGTTTTCATATACAATTTGAAATATTTTCATCAAACTAGTTATATAGACTTTATGTCATTCTCTTAGTTATTGTGTTAAGACGTTTATATTCTACTTTTAGAAAGATTCACTTGTACCCTTGTAAGATAAACCATAAAGGTGATCCCTCCAATCACCCTCCCTACACCCATCCACCCCCTCCCTGTCTCTCCCCCTCCCCCCCATATTCTTAGGCTATAATTAGGTTATAGTTTTCCTATGAAAGCTATAAATTAGTTTCACTTGTACCCTTGTAAGATTCCAAATTCTCCATATTTGGAGAATACCCTTGTAAGATTCCATACTCCCCATAGTCTTAGG
>CAUYQV010127904.1:0-21138 GCA_963574575.1 Galagoides demidoff
AAACTATTAAGAAAAGAGTATAATTGTGATGGATGTGTTACTTAGTTCAATGTAAGCATTTCACATTGTATATCAAATCAGTACACTGAACCCCATAAATGTATCAATGTACAAAGTTAGGATTTAATAAAAACAAAAAAAAAAGAAAGAAATATACTATAGAAATTAGCTGCGTAGTGCTAAGTCCTAACTCTATGCATGGGAATATAAGGATTTCCACAATATGGCCCTGTATGCTTACTTCTCCAGCTCTGCTTCACATGCCCACATGAACAATATAATGACAGTCAGGAAACATTGTATGTAAGTTTTTTCATCTCCTATGCCTTTTATCATGCTGTTTTCTATATATATTGATGCAGTCACCCCTACCTCTATCTCTTTTATGTATGTCACATGAAAAAAAATTTTGTGTATGATTAAGGAGTTAGTTTTAAGCATTTCCTATTCCCTTCAGGTAGAACTGGTAGATTTGTTGGAGAAACATTTTCTGGTGTAATAAATTTTCCCAAAATGACATATCAGTCCAGTTATAATGTTGCTAATCAGTATTGATTCAGAGACACTCTTCTCTCTTGAGGCTCTACTTTTCTTGTCGGGACAGGGAAAGAAGATGAGAGAGAAAGGTAGAGCAGGCTCGTGGACGGGATAGCCCTGCCTCTTTCCTGGGAAGCATCTTCGCTGACAATTCTGGTGGTCAATTAGGTCTTTCACTGCGCTTTGTATTTCATCTCTTTTATAGTATTCAGTATATTAAATTATATCCTGCATTCTCTTTTCTTATTTGCCTCCAAATAGACTATTAATTCAAGATGAGAACAAATAGTGCCTTGAAAATTCTATTTCCTCAGAGCCAAGTATCGTACCTGACATGAGGTAGGAAGCAAATAAATGTAAATTTCACTTAGTTATGGGAGTAGGTAAAATTGTTCCTTTCTGCTACAATTTATACTTTCACTATCCTGTGATTTCTGGTCTCTTAAAATCAAATAAGATAAAAGGGAATCTAACCCATTTGTAATACTCTTGATTTTTTTCCTGGATCTAAAAGATAGTTAGCTAATATTCATAGCTAAGCTTGTTAAGCAGTAGGCCTAAAACTCCTAATCAAATCTAACATAGCCGGTGGCTTCTAATTGCTCAAATATTCAAGTAATAGAATGCAGAAACATACATTTCATATTAGTAAAGTCTGATAACATCTAATTTGGTTATTACTATTTCTAATGGTTTGAAACTCAATATTATTTCTAAGAAGTTTATATGATAATGAATTTTTCCTATTTTATTTATTGCTTAGAACTGCTTGGGCTATGGCATTCACATTGTTCATGGAATGAAAAAAAGCTACTGAAATATGTGGAACACTAAATAAGAAGTAAATTCTGAATCTGCAGCTGCATGGAACCTCTCGTGTTAAAATTTATTTTTAAATTTTATGATCAGTTTAGGTTTCATTATGTATGGTTCTACATTTTTATTTGTTTCCACATGTGTTAGCTAAAATGAATTGCTGTAATTAGTATAAATTGCAGTATAAGAGAAATAAAGAAGTTAAAGCTATCTTGAGGCCACTATAGCTCAAATTTTTGGTCAGGAATGTCCCAATTCCTCTTCTCCACATGGTATCATTAAAACATTACACACTTATAATAAACAGAATTTTTAAAGAAACCTAACAGCAAAGTTCATAGCACTAACTCTGGATTATAAATCTCAGCATAAATTTATATCAAGATAGCATATCTGCTGCTATTAAATCAATGATATTGAAATATTTGTGAATAGTTGTTTTATAAAATTGAATTATAGCTGCCCTAATTCTTTATTCCTCAAAAACCCCCTCAACAACCGATTTTTTATAATGTTCTAAATGTCTTCATCCTAGTATAAATTCCAAACAAAGTGTACACATATGCAAAAAGGATGTTAATTTTTCAGACAATAATTCTGATTAGCAAAAACATAGCTTGATTTTTTAAGTGATAACTTTATCTTTACTTTGAGACTCTTTCTGGTTAAAGATAGAAAAAGCAATCTAGTTAATATCAGATAAACTGGTCACTCTTGTATTTTTCTCAGCCACTTCAAGTTTAAACTCAACTCAGTCTGTTAAGACTTGTGTCTTTTCCCTTCCCTTTTCGTAGGCTAAATAGCTTAGGTGTCCAGGATGAAATTGATCATGATCTCCAGAGTCTGGTCATAGGCTGGTTTTCATCCACGTCAGGGCCTTGTGAGATTGTGCATGTATCTCTGCTTCTCAGCTGTCACCATCCCCTACGCTGACTTCTCAATCAGTGCCTCCATCCACTCTATCTGCTTTAACAATGCCATAAACTGTCAATAGCTGGCAATCAATGGAAATTTGGTTTTCCCACTTCCTCAGGCTGGGAAGTGCAAGAGGAAGGCAGATTCATTGTCTGGTGAGGGTCCACTTTCTGCTTTGTAGATGGTGGCTTCTCACTGTGTCTTCACATATTGGGGAGAGGGTGAAGGATTTTTCTGAGGCCTCTTTCCTAAGAGCATCAAACCATTCCTAATCATCATCCCCAGGCCTCACTCACCACCTAAAACTTCCACCTTGGTAGTTAAGATTTCAGTATGTGAACTTTGGGGACACACACACACACACACACACACAAATAAGAATATAGCAATACCTCTAGGGCCCTGGCCAGTTCCTTCACACTCTTTATCATACTTTGCAAATGTTAGATTATTCTTTCATTAATGGGAAATGAAAAAATGTCCTTTCATTGCAGCATTTCATAAAGGAAGAAGATCCCATGGCAATTCTCTTTTCATAATCCACAGAACTACCTGGTTTTCTCATAGCCCCGGAGTTCAGGGACAGAGCATGGAACCCTTCTCCAGTGGCTGACATAATGTCCCCCTGTTATAGAAATATTTATAAATTCTCTGTAACGAAACTGGTCCTTAGATTTCATTGCATTGTAATCACTTATTATTTATGTAATAAATGTACTTATTTACATAAAAACAAAATGAAAATATCTCATGAGAGAATTTATTCAATCTGTCAAGCCAAAATCTCAATAGCCAATGAAGGTTCCCCTGGGTCAGCATAGAAAGGGAAAATGTTGCCAGGACTGGCCAGGAGAAAGCACACCTGTCAAGCTAACTCGAGAATTTCATCTGCTTCAAGTATTACAGCGTGAGGCCATACACGTTTGGATCATGTAACTAATTATCCCTATGCTGATTTTAGAATCACTTAAATAACCTTCTGGTAAGCTAGCTTCCCAAATGATACAAGGAATGTACTGGTGGACCCTCATCCATTTAATTATATATGAATACATCAACATAATTTTTTACATCATGCTCTGAATATTTTTATTTACATTGGTTCATATCCTCAGGTCTAGTTTATGCCAGGATACTGACAAGAAAGTCTTTTGTTTGTTTGTTTTGGTCTGGATCCACAAGATTAAAAAAAAGTTGAGGAGGACATCACTTGTGGCTCAACGGAGTAGGGCACCAGCCCCATGTACTGGAGGTGGTGGGTTCAAACCCAGGCCCGGCCAAAAAGAAAACAGAAAAAGATGGAGAATTTAGTTAGACACTTGCCTTCTTATAGGAGATCTTTGTCCTGATGTCCTTTAGAATAATAATATCCAGGTCTGTAATGTCCAGGGTTTTTTTTTTTTAACTCTTTCAGTTATAGCTCCAATATAGCTCCAAGCAAAGATGCTCAATGATTTTTTTTTTTTTTAATAAAAGATCCTTGAATACAACACTGCTGGAGAATTTACTACAAAATTTACCAGTGCCTATATACAAACATTAACCCAAGAGCTGGGCATTTGTTGCAGGCACCTGTGATCCCAGCTACTTAGGAGGCTGAGCCAGGAGGATTAGTTGAGACCAGGAGTTTGAGGTTGCTGTGAGCTAGGCTGAGGCCATGGCACTGTAGCCCGGGCCACAGAGTAAGACTCTGCCTCAAAAATAAATAAATAAATCATAACCCAAAGTGTATTGCTATTCAACATGTAAATGTCTGAAACGTTTAGCTGTGGTTAAGTTATATCCGTAATTGAGACTGTCCTTGTTAGGGAGGCACAGTCAAACACACGCCAGAGCAGGTAAGACTCACAGCCAATAGGAGAGTCATTTGCCAACAAGAGAAACAGAAAGGTAGTATTGGGAGGGTGGTAGGAAAAGCCTGGGTAATCCAAATACCTGAATGAGTATTCTTTCCTACCTGGTATTCAACTAGTGCCAAACAGGAGTCAGTTATTATTGATTCCATACAGCTGAGCCACACGGAATTCATTCTCCCTGGGACTTGGCCAGAAACAAGGTTTATTAAGCCTTACATCACTTTATCATCAAGGTTAACTCCTCACTCTAAGGGCCATTAAGAGAGCTTTATTATTAGTTTGTAATTTTGTATGTTTTAAGTGGAATGACATTATTTTGCCCAAGTGAATAAAATGAAGTACAGTAATTGTAATTGCTATTGCCAGACTCCATAGTGAGCCTCACAGGATTTTCCAAAAGTAAAATAATGCATCATCATCAACCTGGCCACCATCTCGCCACAGTGATTCCTGGCACATTTCCAACATTCTGCAACAATTCCTAGGTGTCCCTATGTAAGATATATGGAATGTCAAAGTCCAGATTCATTACATTTCTACTTTTTTTTTTATTCAGCACAAGATAATCCTTCATCATTGACTCATTTTTTAACAGAGTCCTCTAGTTAAAAATATATCAAGATCTTACCACAAGATGTCTTGACACTGACTCATTATCACAGAAAAGAGTATGTTCAAGGAAACTAATGGGCAGTATAATGGCCGGGTGACAAAGCAGACTATACACACAAGATGGATAGCATTGACATAGGATTATAAAGTGGAGTACCTGAACGTTCGTGATAATTTAAATCGTATCCATTTAAGAAAAGTGAAGTTGAGAATTAAGGAAAACCTACACGAGAATCTGGCAAAATGTTAATGCCCTTGGTCTACATGAGAGAGAATCTCATTTGCTGCTAGTTGTCTTGAATCCCTTCACATTTCCTGACTTCAAATCTGTTTGTAAGTGAGCAATGTACACAATATACACACATGAGAGCACATTTGAAGTGAGCGACATACACAATATACTCACATGAGAGCAATCTGTAGCCAGTCAACTAGACTTTGAGCAATTTCCTGGCCACTTTATATTCTTGCTCATCACCAACATGTTGTACCCTCTAACTAAAACTGTCTTGATTCCCTTACCCTTCGCTATGCTACTATAGGCCCAGTGTAGATCTTAGTTCTTCCAGAAGTATTTGATTGGGTTTGAGATGAAAAAAACTAAACTTGCACTAACTTAAGCCAAAATGTGAATGTCTCATACGGTCAGGCCACTTCTCATAGAGCCCAAGCATAGCTGTAGGGTGGGAACAGGGCTTACCTCTGATGAAACAGAAGTTCACAAAAGAGGTTCCAGTATCCTCATATATGGTTATGCGGTTTCTAAGCAGTCATACCCAAACTCTGCCCACAGTCAGCTAGACCTGTCACATATACCCACAGAGTCAGGATCAATGAATAAAACAAGCTTCATGTAAGTAGTGTTTGCCAAATCCTTTTTTTTTTTTTAATTGTTGGGGAATCATTGAGGGTACAATGAGCCAGGCTATACTGCTTGTGTTTGCAGGGTAAAGTCCTCCTATTAATAGTGTTCTGCCCCCAAGTGGTCACACACCATAGCTTCACACCCCCTCCCTCCTTCCCTCTCTCCTCTCTCCCATACCCCCTCTCCACTATCTGCTAGTATCAATTGTCCTCATATCAGAATTGAATACAATGGATTCTTGTTTCTCCATTCTTGTGATGCTTTCCTAAGAAGAATGCATTTCAACTCCATCCAAATTAATACAAAAGATGCAAAACACTTTTGAGAATATAAACTCTCCACATCATTCTCCATGATCCTAAAAGACAACTCAAAAGAACTCTGAATGTCCTGATTTGAATGTGCACAAAGCTGGCTGCATTCGAAATAGTTACTGAAATAAAGACAGCAACAAATTACCTGAGATCACTAAGCTATACTCATTTAGTTTTATTTAAATCACAATTTACTTTAAAATTTCAAAGTTATAAAAATCGTATAGTATGTTTGGTTAGCCTATTTACACTGCATTTGAGGAAACTAACACTAGGTGGTTTTAGTAAATTATATAACTAAATGTACCTTTCAAAAGCAATATCTAACTTTAAAAGGGTTCATGTGATTAAGCAGACAGAAACTTGATTTTCTAGAGGCAATAATATAGTCAGTCAACAATTGTTAGGTTCTGATCTACTTATTGGATAATTTTACTCTAGTTTATCTTCAATATAAAACATGATCAACTTGAGAATAATATATACTTTACAGGATTATAGTGACAAATATATAAAACAAATCAAGGAGACTCCTAGTCCAGTAACTGGCACAGAACAGGCCACTCAATAATGTTTTCTTCTTATTATTTAACTTATATTAGGTTGAACTTATTATTTCCTTATTTAAATCTCAGTGTCCACAGTATCACATATTTTTTCATTTTTATCTTTTAGTAGAATATATGTGCTATTATTTTGGGGTGTATATATCATGTACTTTACATCAATGTTATGTTGTCTTCTATACTGTGTTTCATTTTTTAGGAGTCAGAGTCTTGCTATGTTGCCCAAGCTGGACTCAGACTCCTGGTTTCAAGCAATCCTCCCGCCTCAGCCTACAGGCAGGTGCCTAGACTAGAAGCACATGCTACCAAGCCAGCTCTGCACCTTGAGTTAAGATGCTACCTCATTATAGTTTTGGTTTGCATTCTTTTATGATTAGTTAGCATATTTGCATATGTTTGTTAGCCATTTGTCTACTAGAATTTGAAAAAAAAAAAAGCTGTTCACGTCTTTGGCCCAACTTTTGATGGGGTTAGTTGCTTCTTTTCCTGATTTATTTGAATTCTTTGAAAATAATTGATAGCTATTAAGCCTTTGTCTGATGGACGGTTACAAATGTCTTCTGCCATTTTATAGGTTGTCTAATTACTATTTTTATTATTTCTTTTGCCTTATTTATTTATTTATATTGTTGCTATATTTATTCTGGGGGTATTAGTCATAAATTCTTTGCCTAGGACAATATCCAGAAGACTATTTATTTCTTACATTTTCTCCTATAATTGTTAGTGTTTCAAGTCTTACATTAAGTATTTAGTCCATCCTGAGTTAATTTTCATATACGGTAGGAGATAGGGATGCAGTTTTATTTTTCTGCATGTGGCGATCCAATTTTGCCTGTATCATTTCTTGGATAAGGTGTCCTTTGCCCTGTGTATGCTTTTTTCTGCTTTGTTGAAAATGTATTGGTTATAGCTATATAGCTTTTTTTCTTGGTTTTCCATCTATTCCATTAATCTATGTCTTCATACCAATAATGTTTTTTATTGCTATAGCCTTGTGGTATAATTTGAAACTGTGTAATGTGATGCCTCCAATTTTTTTCTCTATACATAGGATTGCTTTGGCTATTTAGGTTCTTTTTAGGTTCCATATGAAGTTTAGGATTTTTTTTTTCTATGTGTACGAAAGGTGGATTTTTAATTGAATCTGTAAATCACTTTGAGTACATACAGTCCCTGGGTAATGAACAAGATAGGTTCCATAGGTTTGTTCTTAAGTTGAATTTGTTTGTAAGTTGCTAGGTTCAGTGGCTCACTCTGGGAGGCCAATGTGGGTGGATTGCTTGAGCTCAGGAGTTCAAGACCAGCCTGAGCAAGAGCGAGACCCTGTCTCTACTAAAAATAGAAAAACTAGCCAGGCATTGTGGCGGGCACCAATAGGTCCAGATACTGGGAAGGTTGAGGTAAGAGGATCACTTGAGCCCAGGAGTTTGAGGTTGCTGAGAGTTATGACTCTATGTCACTTTACCAAGGGCACAGAGTGAGACTCTGTCTCAAAAATAAATAAAAAATTTGTTTATAAGTTGGAACAGATACATTTACCTATTACCTATTATAACCTACATCCATAAGTCTGAGTCATATATCAGTAGGATCAGTAGGATGTTTGTAACTCAGGAACTAACTGAACTACTTGTATGGGCATTTTAACAAGGTTGATTCTCCCAATCCATGAACATAGAATGTTTGATGTATTTCAAAAGGAAAGAAATCATGAGGGAAATGCAAATCAAAACCACAATGAGGTATTGCCCAACTCCAGGGAGTGTGGCTTTTCTTGAAAAATCCAAAAGCAACAGATACTGGCATGGATGTGGAGAGAAAGGAAGAGTCATATAGTGGTGGTAGAACTGAAAACCAACGCAGCCTCTGTGGATACCACAAAGAACCCAGAATTCCAGTAGTAGGTATTTAAAAGAAAAAAGTCTTTAATAAAAGCCATTCTCCCTGGAATTAGGTGATACCACATTGTGGTTTTGATTTTCATTTTCCTGATGATTAAAGACATGGAGCATTTTTTCATATGTTTATTGGCCATTAGTCTATCGTCTTTTGAAAAGCTTCTGTTCATGTCTTTTGCCTGTGTTCTGATCAGGTTGTTTAATTTTTTCTTGCTGATTTGCATGAATTTGTTTTCAATTCTAGTTATCAACCCTTTATCAGATGTATAGCATGCAAGTATTTTTTCCCATTTTGTATGTAGGTTGTCTATTTGCTCTATTGTTTGCTTTCTTGGCTGTGAAAAATTGTTTTATTTAATCACATTCCATTTTTTAATTTTTGCTATTGCTGTGATTGCCTTTGGGGTCTTCTTCATAATTTTTTTGTCTAAGCTACTGTTTATAAGAATTGTTCCAACATTTTCTTCTAGAATTCTTATAGTTTTGTGCTTTATGTTTAAGTCTATTATCCATTGTGAATTAATTTTTGTGAGTGCTGAGAGGTGCATATCCCATATCCCATTTCAATCTTCTATATGTGGCTCTCCATTTTTACAGTACCATTTCTCAGTGGGGGGTTCATTACCCTAGTGTTTTTTGTTATCTGCTTTGTCAAAGATAAGATGGCAATATGGAAATGGTTTTATAATGAGTTTTCTGTTCTGATTCTCAGGTCTATGTTTCTATTTTTGAGCCAGTACCATTCTGTTTTGCTTACTACAGCCTTGTAGTATAGCTTGAAAGTCTGGTAATGTGATACCTCCCAATTTGTCCTTTTAGCTTGAGGCTACTTTGGCCATTTAGACTTTTTCTAGTTCTATACACAGTACATAATTATATTTTCTAGATGGTATCTTAATGGAAATTGCATTAAATATGTAGCACTTTGGGTAGTATAAATCTTTAAACAATGTTGATTCTGCCGATCCATGAGCATGATATAATTTTCCATTTGTTGATATCTATGAAATTTCCTTCCTTAGTAAATCATAGTTCTCCCTGTAGAGGTCCTTTACTTCCATGGTTAAATATATTCCCACATAATTTGTTTTCTTTATTATTATTGTGAAAGACATTGAGTTTTACGTGGTTCTCAGTTTGACTGCAATTGTAGTAGAAATGCTACTGATTTTTCTAGATTGATTTTATATATTGAGACTTTGCTGAATTTTGTTTATCAATTCCAAAGGTCTCTTGGCAGAATTTTGGGGGTTTTCTATTTTAAGATTATAACACTATCAAAGAGCAAGAGTTTGACTTCCTCTGTCCCCATTTAATGTTTCATCTAACCTACGAAAGTCTGGCTAGGACTTTCAACACTGTGTTGAATAAAAGTGGTGACAGTGGGCAATCTTGTCTAGTTTTAGAACAAAGTGGGAATGCTTTCAATTATTCCCTATTTAGTATGATATTGGCTATGGGTTTGTTGTATATGGCTTTTATAATTTTGAGGTATGTTCCATCTATGCCTATTTTGTTAAGAATTCTTATCATTAAATGATACTGAATTTTATCAAATTCTTTCTCTGTGTCTACACAAGATTATGATTATATCATCTCTGGTTTTGCTTCTATTTATGTAATGAATCACGTTTGCAGACTTGCATATGTTGAACTATCCTTGCATTCCCAGGTAAAGCACACTTAGTTGTGCTGGATTATTTTCTTATATTCTGTTTAATTCAATTTTCTAGAATTTTACTGAAAATTTTTGCATCTATATTCATAAGGGACATGAGTCTGTAGTTTTTCCTTTTTTGCTAGGTTCTTGTCCTTTCCTGGCTTTGGCATCAAGGTGATATTGGCTTCTTAGAATGTATTTGGGAGGATTCCTTTCTACTCAATGTTATGAAATAATTTTTATAATATTGGTACAAGTTCCTCTTCATACATCTGGTAAAATTCAGTTATGAAATTCTTATATTAACATTTAATGGAGTATTTTTGACTAACGTTACCACGAGAAGGCTTTTATTTGCAACCAAAAGTATCCAACTAATATAATACCTACTCTGTAGCCAGGTATACTTGAAGATGCACAATAAATCCTTTCTTATAGTCGTTATAGGGAATTGAAGTTATAATTAGCTTGTTAGGTGAATGTGGAAGAAGCACAAAATGAGTTCACTCAATTGAGGTGTTAATATTAACAGACTTACATAGCCTTATGTTTTAGTGTTGTAATAGCCAGGCTTGATCTTGCAAAAGAGTAGTAATAGTCAAGTCCATTTATAAGACTACCTTTCCTAAATAGTACTTGAAGTAGTACTTGTTTCCAACATTATCCTCTGTAAATATGTTATCTCTATAACTGATCAATCCCTATTTTAACACCATTTATTTAAATATAATGCTATATTCTATCAATTTCATGTTGAATCTTGTGGATGACTGTTCACATCTTTTTTTATCTAATTAATGTAGATTTTATAAATTGATATTTGCAAAAATAATATTTCATTTAATTCCAGGTTCTTCAAAGATACTCTACCCTCATTTCTAATTATTGATGATGATAATTACATCACTAACTGGGATTGCTGTCAAAAATATATTTGAAAATTATGTGAAATTATAAACTGAAAACTGTATTAAATGTGAAATATTGTTATTGTTATAGTAGCCAACACTTATTTTAACATGAATTGTTTACTTCTGCATTATATTATGTTTATTAGAAATATAAATACCTTATTTCTTTAGTCTCCCATGTAGTTTGACAACTAGAGGCTGAAAAATATGAGTCTAGAATGTGTAGACTAGAAACTCATCCTGACACACAGCAGGGGTCATATCATCTCAATGTGTTCTATTGGACCCATAAATGGCTATATTATATAGAGTCTGGAAAAGGGATGCAATGACAATTATTCTATATGTGATGTACAGAAGTATATGTGGATGAAAATATGGTAGATAATAGATCACATGTTGATAGGTAGAATATTGATAATCACTAAGTAGTTAGCAGTCTATAGCAAATAAAATGGTCAAGGATAATTTGAGAACAAAACCTCACATCAGTTATTGGAGATCAGAAGGAATAAGAAACATTCATGTTTCAGAGATGAAGGTGATATAACTACAAGAAAGTAGTTATAAAGCATGGGAAAACCTCAAAGAGATTCTGAAATTGAGAAGATATTTGGCCAAGTTGGAAACATTATGGGTTTCCAATTTGGGTAGAGACTGTTTCTTCTTCAGAAGTTAAAAACAATTTACCCTGAAGGATCAAAGAATATAAATATTAAAAATTATTTAGAAACAATCATGTGGTAGCACTTTACACCTATGAAACTGGCCAAAATCTAGAATACCGACAACAACAAATGCTGGCAAGGATATGGAGTAACAGGAACTTTCTTGCCTTGCTGGTGAGAATGAAAAGTGATACAGCCACTTGGGAAGACAGTTTGGCAGTTTCTTACAAAACTAAACATACTCTTACCATATGATCCAGCAATTGCGCTCCTTGGTATTTGCCCAAAGAAGTTAAAAACTTCTGTCCACAAGAAAACCGACACATGAGTGTTTATTCATGTTTATTCATAACTGCTAAAACTTGGAAGCGACCAAGATGTCCTTCAGTAGGTGAATGAGTAAATAAACTATGGTACATCCAGACAATGAACAATTATTCAGTGATAAAAAGAAATGAGCTACCAAGCCAATAAATACATGGAGGAATCTTAAATGAATTTTACAATGTTAAAGAATCCCATCAGACCTACTATATGGTTCCAACTACATGACATTTTGAGGAAGACAAAATTGTAGAGACAGTAAAAAATCAGTGGTTCCCAGGGTTTTAGAGTTGAAAGAAGGATGAATAGGCACAGCACAGGGATATTAGGGCTGTGAAAATACTGTTTATGATACTATCCTGGTAGGTACACATTTGTCTAAACCCATAGAATGTATAGCACCAAGAGTGAACCCTGATGCAAACTATGGGCTCTGGGTGATTGTGGTTTGTCACTGCAGATTCATCAACTGTAATGAAGGTTCCCCTCTGGTGGAGGATGTCAATAATAGGAAAAGCTATGCATACATGGGGGTAAGGGGCATATGGGAAATCTCTGCACCTTTCTCTCAATTTTCCTACGAAACTCAAACAACTCTGAAAAGATAAAAAGAATTTTAAAAATATGCTATCAAATGTATTTTGTTTGGGAAATATATTATGAGGTATCCTGTGGCCAGCAGACCTTTTGACCCTCTCTGCTGTGTGATCATAAACACAAGATCTATCTTTGTCCCAGTTTTCTCACTTATAAAACAATCTTATTAATTATAACTACTTTACAGGGTTGTGATGATTAAATAAGTTAAAAACATAAGACACCTGGATACATGGCCTAAGTAAGGCCTTCCATGGTATAAGTGCTAAATAATAGCTAGGTATTCTGACGGACACATAAATGACCATAACTCTTTATTCCTATCACCACTGGAAAAGATCAGGCACAGTCCTAGAAGGTCACATATGTTTATTTCATTTCATCAAAAAAGGTAATGACAGGTGTTAGTGACACCATCTGGTATTTAGGAAAAAAATTATAAAAAAGTGCATATACTTATATAACTTCCCCTTTGGTGGTAAAATATTCTTTAGTCTTAGTTGATATATTTCCATATGACTTACATTTGTTTTTCTGTTTTTTGAACAATTCAACATTTCATTTGTACTTTCTTTTCCTCTGAAGAGATTCAAACACCTTTGCTTAAAAAAAGATGGATTTACATATTATCTGCCTGAAGGGAAGTTCTAACCTCTCTAGATATTAATAAAATCCATCTTTATGAAGTTAATAAAAATAAAATGGAGACTTTATTATGAATCAAACACTACACTAAATTCTTTAATATTTTAAGCTTATTACATTATCTTAAAAACACTATGAAAATGGTGATGGTATTCTCTCTAGTACTCGGGTGCAAAAATTGAGCCACAGAGGAGTTAAAATATATTTCCCCAGTCAGTCTTCTAGTAGGCAGGAAAGTCAGAATTTTAATCCAGGTAGTCTAGCTTCAGAGAGTGTTTGCTGATAACCATACTCAGTGTCAAGCACTGTACATGGTTGTTGCTGAATATTACCAAACACTATAAAAGTCTGTTTCCCTAAAATGCAATTGAAACTAATCTGTAATTAAAAGCTGAAAGGTCCTTTCATCCAACACACATATTTTCTGAGTGTGCTGGATGTCAAGTACCAAAGTAGGTATGGTGGATACAGCAATAAAAAAGCCAACTACTTACTGAGGATAGAGATTGAAGTCAGATCTAGATAAGGTGTAAAGGTTATTGTACATTCCTGTCCCCTTAGCAGTTGGTTATATAATAGCTTTTGGCTAACAAAATAGGTAGTTATTATATATATATATATATATATATAATGCTATTTGTTGAACACTGAGGAAAGCTAAGAAAAGTCAAAATATGGCCTTAGACTCCAAGGTTCATAAAATTTAATACAAAACATAATGATAAATGTTAAAATATATTAAGTAGGGATACACAAAAGCATTAAGACATGAGCTACTACTTTGTACCCACTAAGACGCCTTTCATCAAAAAGGTACCGACAGGTGTTAGTGAGGATGTGGAGAAATTGAAACCCTCAGACATTGCTGGTGAGAATATAAAATGTTTCATTATTTAGAAAAATAATTTGGCAGTTTCTTAAAATGTTAGACATGAAGTTACTCTATAATCTAGCAATTCCACTTCTCAATGTACATCCAAGAAATAAAAAGTTATGTCCACACAATTGCTTGTACAAAAATGTTCGCAGCAACATTATTTGTAATAATCAAAAGTATAAATAACCCAAATGTCTATCATCTGATGAATGATTGAATAAAACATGGTCTATCCATACAATGAAATATTATTCAATAATAAAAAGAAACAGTGCATTGCTTAATGTTTTGAAAAAGAAGCCAGACATAAAGGACCACATATTGTATGACTCCATTTATAATAAATGTCCAGTTTAGGGAAATCTATAGAGTCAGAAAGTATATTCCAGGTTGTCCACGTCTAGAAGCTACTGGAGAATGGAGAGTAACTCCTAATATGTATGAGTTTTATTTTTTGAGGTGATGGAAATAAAATAATTGTAGTAATGCTTGCACAACTTTTTAAAAATGTTAAAACATTGAATTACATACTTTAAGGGGGTAGGGTATATGCTTTAAAATTGTTATTATTATTTTAATAAAGCTATTAAAGAAAAGTTAGAGGTTAAATGGCATTTGAACAGATGGTTGATGACAATCCCACTGCTATATCTCCCATGACAAGTAAGAATAGAAAGCAGAATGCACCCCTCTAGGAGAAACCAAAATGGTCTAGTTTCCAGGATTTGACCTACACGTTGCTAACCCATTCAGAACTAATAGAGCCTGAGCAGGCTGAGTCAATGTTCAGAGACGGTACACCCAGGCTTAGTATTGTCAACAGGGCCTTTGCTGAAAAACTTTAGCCATCCAATAAATCAGGAAGAAGTTTCCCAGATTTCTTCCTGCTAAGTTCAAGCATGAAAATATAGAGAGCCAAAGGGCTTTAAAATTGCCACTTGCCATAATATATCTAATCATGTAGGAACAGTCATGGCACCAGAGAGGGAGAAATCACCACTGAAGAAGGCAATATATAAATACTGCTCAGATAGGTAATCATGTGTAAACCAGCATTACAAAATCAAACAAACAAAAAAGCAGACTTGTAAAATGACCTCTCAGCCAGGATTTAAGACACTACTGACAGTCTAGAAAGATCAGTGGCTGACACCTTCTGAGGCTCACATGACACTCCTCATCACTATTAAATGCATTTTGAAGGTAGAGGGCTTAAAAGCAGCTGCTAAGAACTTGGTGTATATATAGAAAAAAAAGATGACAGGTGGACAATTCAGATGTTTGATGTGCAAAATAAAAAATGTTCTGTCCTACAAAGTAATGTATAGTATGGTGCCTAAATTAATACTCCAGTTTCCTTCTTCAAAAGTTAACAATCAAAATTTTCATTTCATCAATTTCTTTGGAACACAAGGAATGATTTAAAATATGTATACTTACATATACATGCCATCAAGTAAGTATGTTGAAATGGTACATTGGACAAATACAAAGGGGAACAAACGATTCTAAACATTGAAAATGTTTCAAATAGAGCTTCTTCAGGAGACTATATTCCATCTGAAAAGAAAAACGTTCTCTTATTAAGATTGAGAAGGAAAAATCTTTCTGTTATTAAGCTATTGGCAAGTTTTAAAGATAGATATTCTATAGAGAATCATCGACCATTGATTATTCTTCCTTCTACTTTAAAAGACAAACCAGTTAAACTAAAGACACCCACTCTACCTAATTCAGAGCTGTATTTCCTTGAACTATTTTCTAAGAGAGATTTAAGCAAGCTTTTTAGAAATCACCAGATTCGGGAGGCTCACAGACAACATTATCAGTTTTCCATAGCAGTTCTCATTTTTTCTTGAAATCATGACCCATTTGATATCCTAAAAACAGCAGCATTAATTTTAATTTGTCATATTGTAGGGTATAAATTGACTAAATGTTAATAGCATTCTTCTTGAGTAATCAGTTCTACATGATTAACCTAAAAATTGCCAAAACATTGTTTACTCTTCATTTGTAACTGAAGAAAAAAGCATGATGAGTCAGACAGAGTGGGATTAATTTACTTTCTGATCTGTATGAGAACTTGCCACAATGATTCATAATCATTTTGCTTGATATTTATTTTGACAAAACAACTTAATTTTGAAAGCAGCTCATTGCAAAATAGTTCAGGGCCAAAAAGGTATTCCACTTCAATTTAATTGCATGGAAAATACAATTATACTTTTTTTTTTTTTTTTGCTTCTCCATTTAATAAAAAAAAAAAAAGGCAGGGGAATACAGAAATACAGCATCTAAAACCTTATGAGTGCTCCTTTGAAGACTTTTTTTTTCTTTTCAATAAAATCAAAGTAGGTAACTTGTGGTTTTAACACCATCTAGTGGGCTCCTTTTGTGACAGCAAGTGAAAACTAGAGCATGACAAAGAGGCAGGAAACAGTGGTATCTGGTCATTATGCATCAGAAACTTTGCAGGATTTTTTTTTTATGAAAGACGTACTAAGGGGCCCACACTGAAGAAGACACCTGGCTCTGTTTCAATTAAAAAAAATTCTTAAATTCTCATCTTTTCATAAGGGTGAAGAAACTGAGAAGTGACCATACAAACGCCTGTCTTTATCATTTGAAGTTTTTCTGAAAACTTGAAAACCTCAAGGTTACTTTCCAAAGTATAAGTTGATAGCGTTCCCTTTAAACAGTGAATTGTGGCCACATGATTTAGCAACATGAGGCCTGACAATTAACTTTATGAACTTTCAGTCATGCACTTCACCTTGGGATCACTGCATTAACAACCCAGTGAGGTGTAATAACCTTGGCATATCTTACGCCGCTTCTTGGTTTTTTGACTAAAATCAAGTGCAGTTATCTTACAGCTGTGTTGTGTGGCCATGTTGTAGTGTCTTGCAGAGTGGCATTCGTTATTGTTGTTGCATGGTCTTGTGTGCCATCATGAGAATGTTGGAGCTTGAATTAGGGTAGCTAACAAACATTCGTACATTTCTTAGGTTAAACTTGGCAAGAGTGGAAATAAAATCAGGGACATGTTAGTCCAAGCTTATGGGGATAATGCCGTAAAGAAAACAGCAGTGTACAAAATGAATTAAATGTTTTTCTGAGGGGAGATAATGTCACTGCTGAAGAGAGGTCAGGGCAGCCAGTAACAAGCACAACTGATGAAAACATAGCAAAAATGTGGCACATTGTACATTAAAATCCCCAGCTGAGAATCACAGCGGACCAAACAGCCATAGAGAAACAGTTAGGAAAATCTTAACTGCAAATCTTGGCGTGAGAGAGGTGGACTTCTTGCTTCATGACAAAGTACCAGTTTGCATGGCACTGTCTGTAAGGAGGTTTTAGCCAGTAAACATATAACTGTACTAGAACATCCTCCCTACACACCCAGTCTGGCCCCTAGTGATCTTCTTCTTTACTTGAAGATAAAGGAAATATTGACAGTAAAACATTTTGATGGCATTAAGGACATCAAGTTAATACGATGATAGCCATGATGGCCATTGCAGAAAAAGAGTTCCAACATTGTTGCCTTGAGCGGTGAACTAGGCCCTGGCATCAGTGCACAGTTTCCCAAGGGGAGGACTTCAAAGGAGACACTCAGCAATGAGGTAGGTAGCACTTTCTCTAATAACAGTTCATGAACTTAATGGGTAGACCCTCTTAGTGATAACAAATGAAAATAAAATAGTGAAATATTAAATATAAAGCTTCTATATCTTGTTTTTTAAAAAACAAGATATTTAACACAGATTAAAATATTGGTTAATAAATTAAAAGATATAACTAACAACTGGATTACTTTAATTCACTTTAGCCAAAGATGGGATACAGTCCCTGTTTAGTCAGTCTTTTGAGCTTTCTGGCATTAAAATTAGATGGAAACTGAGGACGCATATTCTGTGTATAGTCATCACTACCCTCGGTTACATCTAATCTTGACATAGACTGTAACAACCTATGTATTCAAACTTGGTTTACCGCATCTATTTTCTTTGTTTTCAACTCAAAGAATTAAACCAGTCTCATGTAGAACATAAAGATGTAATGCAATTCCTACCCCAATTTACTTAAATATCTGCACCCCATTCTAATGAAGTAAGATTTTTTCTCACACTATCAGGCAACTTCTGCACACTAAATCTAATACTTTTTGTTAAGATTTAATCCTTCCTGACTTTTAAAAACTGCTTAATGCTTTAAAAATTACCAAATTAAAATAACTTCTCTTTGCCTAGTTTCTATGAAAGAAAATTATATATAAGTTTGCTTTTCTGCCTCTCCTTTTTGTTCTCATCACTGTTATCCGCTGCCCTTTAAATGTAAGTAAGGCAAATTTCTTTGATCCTTCCTTCAATTTTCTTGCTTCTGTGACTTCATCCCTCACCTCTACACAAGCAATAAACAAATGCACAGTTAATGGTCTTGAACACTCACCAACAGTCAGCTCTGTTGTCCTTTCTGGCTTTGATGCACAAATATTTTTCCATCTAGTCTCTCATTTCAAGTTCAACTTGTATAAAGCTATGTTCTAACTTAAAAAAATCGACTTTTCCAGTGTTACTTGTATTTTCAGTCATGGGTGGCATTATTCTCCTAGCTATCTATTTAGAATCAAGTTTAACTCTGTACACTTAGAACCTTGTCTCAGCACCTCATTCTAAAGAAATGCTACTTTAAGAACATTTCATTCTGCACAGGAATTATCTTATACCCTCTTCTACACAGTCCATTCCTTTTCTTGTTCCTGCATTTATTCATTTCATTTGCATTGAAAACCTCCTCCCTCTCTTCTGTATATTCTAACACACCATTTCTTAAAGATCAAACTCTTAGCAACCTCTCCACTGTGCTTCAGTTTAAATGAACTTGAGATCTATGATAATCATCAAGGCTATGAGCAACTTACATTTTTGGCTCTTTTTCTCTTTGCAACTATTTCTCCAACTAGATTGAAATCCTTTTGAGATTAAGCAGCAAGTGATGGAACTGTGTATTCTCAGCACATAACAGAATGTCCTAGAGACACAGAATAGATTCGCAATAACTATATGTTATCGATACTGATATCGGAGCAGAAATCTTTTTACAAGTAATAGATAACAATGACCAGGTTGACAAGATCTATCATTTAAACACTTACATTTGACTCCAAACTTTGATACCTGATCAAAGGTTTTCATCATTACATTCACTACTTTTTCATTCCTATTGAATCTAGGACCACACAGGCTTCCACCTATACTACACCATTTATTCAAGTAACATTGATTGAGTTTCTTCTGTGTTTTAGGCATTGGGCAGGAACAAGATACACACACACACACATACATACAAGGCTGTTTTCTTCTCCTTATGATGCTGCCCAGTAGGAGAAATGTATATTAAACAAATGACTATATAAATAGTAATATTTAATATTTATTGGATGCTCAGCATATGTTAGGCGCTTTTATAGAATTTAAGCACTTTCAACACATATTGTAATTCTATTATAGAGAATTTCCTCATTTTCTTTATGTATAAGTGGAGAAAAAACAATGGAAATGCAAAGAGATATAAAAAACTTGCCCGTAGTCACCAAGCTGGTAATGTGTAGTCAGAAATTTCTTTTAAGATAGATCTCATTATGTCACCCTGGGTAGAGTGCTGTGGTATCGTAGCTCACAGCAACCTCAAACTCTTTGCTTGAGTGATCCTCTGGTCTCGTCCTCCCCAGTAGCTGGGACTTACAGGTGCCTGCCACAATGCCCAGCTAGTTTTCTATTTTTAGTAGAGATGGGGGTTTTCCTTTTGCTCAGGCTTGTATCAAACTCCTGAGTTCAGGTTATCTTTCACCTCAGCCTCCCAGAGTGCTAGGGTTATAGCCATGAGCCACCGCGACTGGCCTCTAGTCAGGATGTTAATTTAGGCAAGCTAACTACAGAGGGTAAGCCAAACAAATTTCATTATAGGTTTGTTGTCAATGAAGTTTGAGAGTCTAACTGAGATGTTTAGATATTATGTAATAGACACTAGTGAAAACATCTTTGACCTAGGGCTTCTCTTTCCAATGGTCACAAAGAAGTTGTTACATGACCATTTGTAGAGTCTTATTGATCTACCTTTTTAATCATATTTTATGGACACAGAAAATGAAATCTATATCATAGGAACAAATAAATTGAATTCTTAGGGATTCCTAAGCTTCCAAAGTCCTCAAAGCTTAAAAACAAGCAGGGATGAAATCCAAACCCAACTTCACTAACTTTAAGCCCAGGTCTCATCTGGCTATAATGTAATCATCTCTTGAGTGGGCACTGGATAGTTTAATTTCATAGAGGAATTTCTTCTTTCCTTCTTTTAGCAGATGCCTAGTGAATAGCTCTTATGTTCAATCACTGTTCTAAATGCTTTGAAGTGTAAGATCTGGTGTCTATTCTACACCAAATTATAATAGAATTTGGGGAAAAGCCTTGTACACATACAAGGCCATATATGACAAATCACATGTGAATATTACCTACTTGTGAGGGAGCAGAGTATCTTTTATAGGGTCAATATGGCAAAAAACAAAAAAACAAAAAAACAACCACCCTTGCACAATCCTGCTCCAGCCTACCCAAGGACTCCTTTGGGCATTTTCTGTGTGTTGATATTAATTTCACTTGTGAAGATTAGGACTTGTTATACCCTTGTTAAGAGTGAGCAAGACCTGGACTATTTGAATCTAACAGTGATTGATTTAATACCAATAGAAGATAGAAGAAAAGCATAATATGTTCTAAACTCTGTGAATTATATACTGAGACACTATGCTTGTACCATATAGTAAATAATTGAGCACTGAACATTTCAGTATCTCTAAGAGTAAATCTTAAATGGTCTAATCCCCCTATATGTCAAATATTGACGGTGATGGATGGGTGGATAAGCTTGGTTTAATTTTATCATATTATATCAAAAAATCATATCATAAATTTATACCTGTATTCAGCATACTGTACAACAAGTCTCAAAAAAAAAGAACTCTTACTGCTCCTAATAGGCTTAGTATTCTTTGATTTTTTTTTT
>CAUYQV010127905.1:0-59813 GCA_963574575.1 Galagoides demidoff
TGTGGTCCCAGCTACTTGGGAGGCGGAGGCAGGAGACTCGCTTGAGCCCAGGAGTTGGAGGTTGCTATGAGCTGTGATGCCATGGCACTCTACCCAGGTGGATAGCTTGAGGCTCCGTCTCAGAAAAGAAAAAAAAAAAGACATTCTGCAGAAGAAGTAGTTTTATTATTCAAAAATAATCACTGACATAATAAGACAAAAAGGATTACAGGAGATGGAAGAGACAGGAAAATTACACATAAAGTATGACTCTTAATTGGATCTTATTCTAGAAACAGAAAAAAAATACTTTAAAGGACATTATTGTACTGTAGTACAATTGGAAGTAGAACTGCAGATTAAATAAAAGTATTCTATCAATACCAAATCCCCTGAATTTGATAACACAATATAGAAACGTAACAGATATTCTTGATCTTAGGAAACACCTGCTAAAGCATTATGGAATAAAGGACCACAATGAATGTATGCAACCGACTCTCAAATAGTTCTGAAAATAAAACACGTGAGTGTGATGTGCATCTGGCCAAAGGGAAGAATAAAGCAAATGTGGCCAAATGCTTTAAAACTTGAATTAAAATTGAAATCCTTAAGAAAGTGAATCTAAATAAAAGAATATACTATATATGCATATTTTTAACTTTTTTGGCAACTTTTTTTAAGTTTGAAATTATTTCCAAAAAAATTCTTAAAGAGAGGAAATGAGACAAATGAGCTTTCTTCACCATCACTCCAACTTAACATATTACAAGAAATGTGTGTGGCACCTATTTTTTACTACATATGTGTTTAAAAAAAAACAAGGGGAATTTAAATTCATAAAGTTTACACATAGGAAACACAGATATTATCCTCAAATTTTAATCAAATTCAGAAAAGTGGTAGTATATAAGGTATATCAGAGATACCAACAGTACTCCTAAAAGAGATAGTGTAAAGACTTTTGACTTGGGAGGCACACAGATACTGGGTTTCAATATTGGGTCCAAATTGACCACTTGTATGGCTTTGAATAATTTACATAATCTCTCTGAGCATCAGTGGCTTCATGTAGAGTCTGGGGAAAGAGAGCCTATCCTGTTGCATTACAACCTCAATATATTAAGCCTATACTTGTTAATTCTATTCATAACACAAGAGTTATTGAAAAATCATAAAGAGTAAATAAAGGAAGACAGAAGTACATGTACAGACCTGCACTGCCCCTAGTTAAGACTACAACTTAAAATGTGCACTGATGCTTAAGCAAACATTTAATGGCAATTCTCAGATAGTTCCCCACAGAGAGTATTAGCATTTGGAAAAATATAAGCAAGATAAAATTATACAAGAGCAGTATTAAGACCCTGACATACTTATAAATGTTAACCTATATTACAAAGTGAAAATTAATAAGACCATAATGTATTGTTCATTTACATTAACAATAAAGTTTTATTTTAAAAAAACTACTCTTCTGAGACAAGGTCTCACTCTGTTGTCCCAACAAGAGTGCTATGGCATCAGTTTAGCTCACAGAAGCCTCAGACTTCTGGGCTCAAGAGATCCTCCTGCCTTAGCCTCCGGAATAGCTGGGACTATAGGGACCCACCACCATGTCTGTGTAATCTTTTAATTTTTAGTAGAGATGGTGTCTCACTCTTACTCAGGCTGGTCTCAAACTCCTGAGCTCAAGGGATTCTCTCACCTCAGCCTTCTAGAATGTTAGGATTACAAGTATCAGCCACTGATGGCCAATGAAACCATAAAATGTTTAACACAAAAAAATAAATTACTAGAATAGAACAGATAGTCAAGAAAAGGAATCAGACTATTATAGAACCAAGTCCAAATTACAGCAACAACACTGGATGAAAGAATCATTAGTTAACTATTAATAAAGATATCAGTGTGCAAAAGAATTACATAAATTCATTAATTTACAACTTTATGGCTATGAATTTCAAAAGGACTAAATAATGATATAATCAAAACAAATTTTAATATAAAAATTATAGAATTTTTCATCCTACCTGAGAATGAGACAAAACTTTTGACTATCAAGGAATCATCATCAGATACAAGCTAGTAAAATTACATACTAACATACTACAAATGTAAAACTATGGCATATAGAAATTCAGTATATAGTGTAAAAAATTATCTTGCAAAACATGTAGAGCATTTGTAAGTGACCAGATCAGATTTTGCATGATAAGTCACAAAGCAGATAAACCAATGATACACTGAGTACAGACTGTACAATACAGGGTGTAAATCATGTGTACAACATCACTGTAATTGAGAGTATTTGAAAATAACCCAACGGAGCTGGGCACAGTGGCCCATCCCTATGATCCTAGCACTCAGGGAGACTAAGATGAGCAGATTGCTTGAGCTTAGGAGTTTGAGACCAACCTGGGCAACAGCAAGACCACATCTCTACTAAAAATAGAAAAACTAGCCAGGTGTCAGGGTGGGCACCTGTAGTCCCAGCGACTCAGGATACTGAGACAAGAGGATTACTAAAGCCCAAAAGTTTGAGGTTGCTGTGAGCTATGATGGTGCCATGGCACTCTACCTGACCCTCTGCCTCCAAAATAAATCAATCACCCAATGAAAGGAGAATAATGAAATTGCCATTTATCAAGTTAATGGAATATATGATTTTTTAATTTTTTTAATTAAATCATAGCTGGGTACATTAATGCAATCACAGGGTACAATGTGCTGGTTTTACATACAATTTGAAATGCTTTCATCAAACTGCTCAACATAGCCTTCATGGCATTTTCTTAGTTATTCTCAAATTTCACATGTACCCTTATAAGATGCACCCTAGGTGTGCTCCCACCAATGTGAAATTTACTAGGTGTAGAATATAAATGTCTTAACACAATAACTATATGATTTTTTTAAATGACAATTGTCAGGAAGTATGAATCTTTCTCCAAACTTAGCACTTACGTCCACTAACTCTCATCAGAGTTTGTCATAATATATATGAAGATATGATATGCAGAGGAGGTCTAGCTGGCCAGATCAAAGGTTGGGCAGATGTCAGATCACCGAATACAATGGGAAGAGGTTTGAGGGGAGGTGGTGCTAAGGCCACACAGACACAAAACAGAGGTTGCAGTATCCCTTTACAGGAGGTGCTGGGCAGATGGGTCTGATCCAGTTGGAAGTGATTTCTAAGTCACTCTTAGGTCAGGTGATGAGCACTCTAGAATGCCAAGTTAAAGAATTTAAACATTATCCCTACAGGCAGGGGAAAGCTGCAGGGGTTTCTGAGGTGGGAAGGGTTATGACCAATGCTATTGTTTTTAAATTATTTAATGTGAAACACATAGGAGAACCTAGAAACAGAAGACTAAATGCAAAGTATCAGATAAGAAAAGTTAATAAGGAAAAGTCTTAAAAAACAGAAGAGTCAGGAATCCATACAGTATGCAAAAGAACTAAGTACAAATGTTGTAGAAAGACCTAGGGACTTCATAGCCACACAATAAATTTGGAGGATAGCTGTAAAAGCAACATGATGTTGGGAAATACTGAGAAAGAACATGATAAAAGGGGTCAGTGTACACTACATCAGCAGACTTTTCAGGGGCCAGTTTTATTCATCAAATGTTAAATGTGAGGTGTAAGAGAAGTATGAGTGAATTAAGAGGAAATAATGGAATGATTTTTGTTGTGGTGGTTTTTAAAAAGAACCAAAATAATGAAGTTAACAGAGTCAAAAATAATAATTGACCTTAAGTTTAAAGAGAGAGTGTTAGGGAGGAAGATGCCAATTAGTTGATTTCTGCAATAAATCTGTGGGGGACTGTGCAATACAAAATGGGCTTAAATATGCAAACAACTTGTATTTTCCCTTGTAGTAATAAAGCATCTTCCAATACATACCTTCTGTCCCTTCTCTCTCTTTTACCCCAATTTCTGTGATAAAAATCTAAGTAATGGGGCGGCACCTATGGCTTAGTGAGTAGTGTGCCGGCCTCCTATACCGAGGGTGGGGGGTTCAAACCTGGCCCCGGCCAAACTGCAACAAAAAAATAGCTAGGCATTGTGGTGGGTACCTGTAGTCCCAGCTACTCTGGAGGCTGAGGCAAGAGAATCGCCTAAACCCAGGAGTTGGAGGTTGCTGTGAGCTATGATGCCATGGCAATAAAGTGAGACTCTGTCTCTAAAAAAAAAAAAAAAACTAAGTAATAGGTATCCTTGAAAATCTTTAAGAAGCAGTAATGATTTAAGTGCTTTATAAACTTATGCCCCTTAAAGGCCTCCTTAAGATACTTTTAATACCATAATTCTGTGATTATATTTCTTGCTCTATCTAGTAAGTTCTCTTCTAAGCATATGGTTCCTGCCTGGATCTAGCAGTAAAAACATAATTCCCTTGTAGTGAGCTGGGTTGTACCAGTCAGTCACTAACAATCAGTGGTTTGATAGATATATGGTCCCATCACTTACTCCATATTTAACCTTATAATTTTAACTGATTGAACGCTATCACTCAGACATAAGGAAAGATAACCTCCTAACAAACTGTCCCCAAGGCCTGATGCACTGCCCAGAAGGGACTTAGAAATTTAGATTGCCTCATTTCCAATCTAGGTGTTGTTTCACACTACATATTTTCTATTTTCCATGTCTTCGCTTTAGTATTTTTTCCATGTATGCCTAAAGTTATTTTTTCATTTTCCCCAAAGTATATCCTATGCTGTATACATGCACTTTTCAGTAATAAAATACTTAAATTTTAAGCAACATTTTCATGATGTAGAATTCTATTTTATTCCTGCCTGCTAACATATAAGGGACCTGCCTTATAATATATAAGGCTAAAAAGCAAACACTACCAGCCTAGAGTTGTATATTCCTATAAGACCTGCTTTAAGGCAGTAGACTCTTTTTTAGAGCCAGCAACATAAGGTAAAGATCAGTGAATCACATCATAGGCAGCTAAAAAAGAAAATCAACTTGTTCCACATGAAGAGTGGAGATTTAGAAGACCAAAGTTGCCTCACAAACAGTAGAATACAGGCCTGGAAAATGAAATTCTGACCCAGGAAGCTGTCCTGGTAATCCTCTCCTAAAGCTCAGCGCTAAATCTCACGTGTAAAGACAGTCCATGTGCTACACAAGTCCTCAGTTTCCCCATCTACAGATCCGATCTTCTCCAGGTCTACCTTCTCAAGAATCACAGCCTGAATTTCTGCCCAACTTCTGTCCCTAGACTTGGAACTAGCCATTTTTTCATACATCAGGAGTGAACACCCTGCTGGTTGCTGGAAGAAAAGGAGGAAGTTTTGTTCTTTCTCAGCTTTGCTGTTTGATTTTAAGCAACTAGCCAGGGAAATTCTGGACTTAATGAGCTCTTCTTTTGTCCTTAGAAGAGTCACAGAACACAGCTGTCAGGCAGCAAGAGTTCTACAGAAGTCTTACAGATCCTCCGTAATTCTTCAGATAACATCATATTTTACATTATCAGTTACCTACAACCTGACAGCTCGGCCTCTAGCTCCTATAAATTCCCTAACAAAGGAGGACCAGATGTGTCTTCTTTACCAGCCACATTTTCCTGCACATCCTGAGAGGTCTTTGAAGAAAAGCAAATTTTCCTTTTTACTACGAACAAGGGAAGGAGCAGCATGTATTAACAGATAGTTACAGAAATTCCATGACCCAGGAAATTTCCTAAGTATCTCCCTGAGCCAGGCACTGAGAGAGGACCTATAGATACAGTTCAGAAGAACATAAATAATTCCTGCCACACTCTACCTAAGCAGAAACAGCTCTGTGCAGAGAACTCTAAGCCTCAGGGCATGTGATAAAGCCTCTACTCAGACAAAATCAGAAATTTTTAGTAATAATAAACATTTTACTGAGATGCAATGGTTAAAAAAATACTCAAAGCAATACTTTTATGAGATACACTCACAACGATCAGATTTGACCTTATACAGGTTGTTTATATTTAGCTCTAATAAAGTAGCATTAATTTTATTTCAAATCCTCACTTCTTCAAGGTTAAATTTCTAACTGTACATTGAGGGAGTGCTCAACAATCATGGTATAAGTATGTCTCTGTCACTTTCAATACCCTAAAATATTTAAGCATAACCAGCACTACTTGGTAACAGCTTGAGATTATTGGATTACTAATGCTTTTGCGTGTACTTTATAGTAAAAAACAAAACTGATTTGTTGGTAACCTTGTCATCAGTAGCTTGGCTGGTCTGATAAAGAACAGCTCCGCTTAGGAAGATCTCTCAAAACAAATGTGCATATTGATTCCCCGCCTCCACCTTACCTCTTTTTCACCAGGGTTGTGGCTTCCTGTGATCTAGAGATACTCGGGAGTATATGTCTTCTCAAATAGAGATAACTTGAAATCTTTCACACATTTATTTTCAGGATGAATTTTACTAGTAAAACCTCATCTATAGTATAATACACTTCTCAAGAGGAAAAGAACATTTTTAATAAATTCTTTCCCCTCCTATGGACAAAAAATGGTGAGTTTATGTCAGCATGTTTGTGACAAAGAAAATACTTAAGAATTGGAAGTGGTATCAGTATCATTTTCCGTTTGTATAAATTGCTACCAAAAACGCCAGGGTGCCTTATAAATATTTATTACATATATTATATACACATAATCTTATTGAAAAGTCTGAAAATAATCTCCTAAAATCCCAAGTGTAATTCTTCTACTTCCTTTCATTTTCTTCCTTTTTCCACAAACATCCAATCCAAGTCTTACTGATTTTTAAAAGAATCCTGGAAGGTATTGCCCTGGTGACTGATTTCCACCTTTGGCATTTGAAATGTCACAAGAATAACAATGGTACAATTCTAAGTAAGGTCATATTTAATGGCACACATGCCACTTGGGCTTGTTTTCAAACTAGCTGATCTGGAATGATGATGAGTACAAATTTTTCATTCAGAATTTCCCTTTATACCTTTAATAATTCCCCTGCTTCTCTTCTTTCTCAAAAATAACTCCAAAATATTATTAGCAAGGGGTTTCTTTTGCATTCAATTTCTCAAGTAAATGAGTCGTGCTGTTCTCCAGGACATCTTTCACTAATGAGCTTCTTTATTTGGGTTGAAGCAACAATGACCCTGAGTGCTGACAAGAACAAAAATAATTACTTGGAACCCAAATAGTGTGTCTGTGTGTGAATAAACCGTGCACTTCATGATACACACCTGCTTTTTCTCTCCTCTGCATCTCCTCCTTGCCCAGATCAATATTAACCATCACACTGGATGTTTTTTCACAGTTATGCCTTATCCAGTCTTTAAAAATTCTTGGAGTAACAATTTAAATGCAGGTCTATGCTACTTTAACAAAACACATTCTTTCCCAATCCAAAAATGAAATAAAGACAAAAGTTCAAAGTTAATATCTCAGGGTATGGAGATGGGGCTTCTTGTATTACTTGCCAACTTAAAAATATATGTATATCTGTAACATGGAAGAATAAAGTCTCAAGTTACATTTCAGCTAGTGAATTTGATTTATAACTAGTTCCTTATTTAAAGCATTTATTAACTATGATAAGGTTCTGAAAATAAGTAGTAGGTAAAAGTGCTTGATGATTCTTATACAGTTAAACTCTGGCCCATAAGCTTTCTATCCATTCACCTTAGAATTGAGAAGAGCCAGTATGCCCAGCAATAGACAGAAATGTATGCAGAAAAAATGTGGACTACAAAATTTCCCACATTTGTATGTAACATTGCAATTGATAAGTACATAATTCTTTATGATTATATCTGCCTCATACTGGACCCACCTCAAAGGGTTGTAAAGATTACATGAAACAATGCAGATATGTCCTCCACCCATACATTTATTTAAGTCACAAGAAATGGGAGCTCTGGTTCTGATGATCAATTCCATTTTCTTCTATAAGTGATACTCATTCCTATTCTACCTATCCTGAAAATCTGTTAGTCTTTTCTTCAAGTTAGCATTGAAATTAAGTAATAGCCTTAAGGTGATTTCCAGTCACCTAAGGCTTTCTTTCTGAATGGTATAGAGTAATTCATAATGCATAAACTCCTCAGACTATATTCTATGTCTATACCAATTTTGCTCAATTTTCTGACTCTAGATTTCACTCAGATAAATAGGGAAATATTACTTTGACTTTACATGAACTTTTTCAAGCAAATTTTTAATTTCTCTTTAATTATCCAGCTCACTGAAAATTATAATGTATTTTCTGTCCCAGAGGATCTGTCAGTGATCTCAATTAGTCCTATTTTTCCATTACTTCCAATTACAAAGCTCTAATTTGAACCCCTTTCAAATGAGTTATTGTAAGACAGTGAAACTGAAGGAGAAAAATTAAAAAATAAAAGAGCTCTTACTTCTAAGAACTAAAGGTCCTCCCTCCTCCCTTCTGTGCAAGGATAGAGCACTTCTATATATAGGATTAATCTGGAGCCACATACAAGGTACATTTTTTTTAAAGAAGGCTTTAATTTTCACACATGTAGGATTAATCTGGAAGCACATACAAACTATGTTTTTTTAAAAGGAGGCTTTAATTTTCCTCCAGGGATATACACAGCAGTGGGATTGCTGCATCAAATGGTATGTCTACTTTATGGTATGTCTTCAATGTATCTCCATACACTTTTTCATAGAGGTTATACTAGTTTGCAGTCCCACTAATAATGTATAAGGAAAAAAGTTCACTTCATAAAAAGGACACCTGCACATAAATGTTTATAGCAGCACAATTCACAATCACAAAGACACGGAAACAACCCAATACATAAATGGATTAATAAATTGTGGTACATGCATACTATGGAGTGCTACTCAGCCATAAAAATGGCAGTCTAATATCTTTTGTGACAACCTGGATGGAAGTGGAAACTATTCTAAATAAAATATCACAAGAGTGGAGAAACAAATATACTCCAAACCAAGTTGAACCTAATCAATCAACCCTTAAGTGCACATATGGAAGTAAATCTCAATGAAAATCCAGCTGGGAGAAGAAGAAGGAGGGAATGGGTAAATGCACACCTACTGGGTATGTTGCACACTTAAACTCGTACTGGGTGGGAGGCACACTTAAAACCTTCACTCAATTTGTAAGAAAAACTATGTAAACAAAATAAGTGTACCCTTAATATTGTGAAATTAAAAATAAGAAATATAGATATAGGGAATATGGCATCATCTTGGATTGAAATGTAATCATAGTAATGTAATGTTATTATAAAAAATTCAATTTTTTAAAAAAGTTATCTAAAGATTCAAAATGACTGTATAATCTTTTAAGGGATATAAGAAAACATAGCATGGACTCATGAAAAAAATAAAACCATGATATATTGGTAACAACCAAAATAGTAGGTGTTAATTAATTTGCTTTAGAAATAAAATGTTAACACATGATTAGCAAAGTAATTGATCCTGTTAACTTTGCTCTACAAAAGTTTTGCTTGATTTTCAGCAACAAGCCATTCCTCATAGCACATCAACTATTTTGAGAACATTTTCAATGCTATAATAATAGCTACTCTCTAAAGAAAAGAAATGTTTTTGAGTTTCAATAGTATCATGAACACTGGCAGTTTCTCACCCAGAACTTACTCCCCAAAACCACCTTCTTCATCTCTCACAGCATCCCAATTTTGTTCAGGTATTGCTCATTAAACCCTAGTTTTTATCAGGTATCAAACCTTCCAATGGCTTTGGAGGAAGGGGTGACCTTATCTTTATATTCAGCCCCTACAACTGCACAACCTCCAAAATTATCAACAGTCCAACCTCTGCTCTATCAAGCCTACCTCAGAGGGGTGCATTTGTTACAATAGATATTTACAATTACACGTCAGTATCACCCAAAGTCCATAGTTTGCACTGGGATCCACTCTTGGTGTTGTACATTCTGTGGATTTTGACATAGTTAATGACATGTATCTAGCACTGCAGTAAAGTACAGAATAGTTTCACTGCCCCCAAATCCTCTGTGCTTCACCAGCTCATCCCTTTCTTCCCCTAAACCCCTGGCAAACAGTAAGTAATCTTTTTACTGTCTCCATACTTGTGCCTTTTCCAGAATGCCATATACACATAGTTGGAATAATGCAGCATACAATCTTTTCAGGTTGACTTTTTCTTCACTCAGTAATATTTAGGTTCCTATCATGTCTTTTCCCAGCTTGATCATTTTTTTTTAACACTGAATAATTTTCCATTGTCTGGAATTACCACAATTTATTTATTCATTCACCTACTGAAGGACTTATTGGTTGCTTCCAACTTTTGGCAATTATGAATAAATCTATTATAAACATCTATGTACAATATTTTGTGTGAACATAAGTTTTCAATTCATTTTAGTACATACCAAGGACTGTGACTGCTGGACCTTATGGTATGAGTATATTTAGTTTTATAGCAAATTTCCTGGTATCCCAAAGCATTTTTACCATCCTTATTCCCACCAGCAATGAATGGGAGTTTTTTATTGTTTCTGTGGAGCTTTTTAAAAATTCCAGTATCTGGGCCCAATTCCAGCCTTACTGAATCAGAATGTTTTTGGATTGGACTTGGCTTTGTGTTTTTTGTAAAATTCCATAGGCAATAGGCAATGACCTTGGTCTAGATTCTGGATCAAGCAAGAGCTGCTGAACATGGCTCTGAGTAGATCTCATCAGTGGGACAGTATTTAGTTCTGGTAAATACATTTTCCAAAAAAACCATTTTATTTTCTTTTATTGAGACAGAGTCTTGCTCTGTTACCCCAGGCTAGAGTACCATGGTATCAACCTAGCACAGAGTAAGCCAAAACTCCTGGGTTCAAGTGATCTTCCTGCCTCAGCTGGGATCACAGGTGCTTGCCACAGCTGACTAATATTTCTGCTTTTAGTAGAGACTGGGTCTCACTCTTTGCTCAGACTGGTTTCCAGGGATCCACCTGCCTCAGCCTCCCAGAGTGCTGGAATTACAGGCATGAGGCACTGTACCTGCCCTACACATTTTTTTTAAGTCATGTTTACTGACTTAGAAAAGGAAGTCAACGATGAAAATGAAGAATCTTGTAATCACGTCACATGATAAGTAGATGAAAGACTAGGGATATTTGGTCTGGCAGTAGAAGGACTTAGGAGGAACCCATGAAAGGAAGATCGAGTATTTAAAGTTACACATGTGGAAGAGATGCTGCCATTTCATAGCTCTAAAAAAAAAAAAGGAGAGAGAGAGAATTAGGGAATTAATATGTTAAAGTTAAAAGACAACAAAATCTCTTCTTATAGTAATATATAGGAAATTTTTCAAGCTATTAAATTGTTCAGCAATGCAAAGGACTATTTTTGAAAAAGAGTAAATTTTCTTATAATCCAAGCTCCCCCAGAGGGCAGATGATGGTATGAATGAACTCAAGGGGAATGTAATGGGGACACTTTCCCTCAACAAAGAGTGGACCAGCTAGACTAGAATATCTCTAAGGTTACCCTCAGAACCTGAGATGTTGGGATCTGAGCAAATACACCACATACTGATCATGAAAAATGACAAAGCAGACAATCTTGGAATTCACTTTTTTTTTTTTTTTTTTTTGCAGTTTTTGGCCAGGCCTGGGTTTGAACCCACCACCTCTGGTATATGGGGCTGGTGCCCTACTCTTTTGAGCCAGGTGCTGCCCCCTTTTTTTTTTTTTTTTGAGACAGAGATTCAGTTTTCTTTTGCCTCAGACTTCTAATTACTAGTTAAATGCTTACAATAAATCAAGTTTCTCAGCAGCTGGTTTGACTTATTGTAAGCATTTAACTAGTAATTAGAAGTCTGAGGCAAAAGAAATCATGCCTAGCATGATAGGTGCCCACCACTATGCTCAGCTAGTTTTTCTATTTTTAGTAGAGACCAGATGTGGCTCTTTCTCAGGTTGGTTTTAAACTCCTGAGCTCAAGCAGTCTACCAGTCTCAGACTCCCAGAGTGCTAGGATTATAGCCACTGTAATTCTGGCTGGCTAGAACTCACTTCTTATAAGTCCTTCATTGTATGGATAACAACTGCTAATACTACATAAACAACTACTATACGCCAAACTCTTGATGTGCCTTATCCCTAATTCTAACAAATTCCCAGAAAGATCATATTACTATTCTCACTTTATAGATGAGGAAATCAAGTTTCTCAGCAGCTGGTTTGACTTATTGTAAGCATTTAACTAGTAATTAGAAGAGGTAGCACTTGAACCAAAAGTCTTGCTAAAGACAAACTGGTAAGAAGTTCTACAAAACAAACAAACAAAAAAACACTAAGTCCCCTACTTTATATTCAAGATCTTCTATAATCTGCCACCAATTTAAATTTTCAAACTTTGTTTTCATGGTTACCCTTAATCCACTTTTGGTCCACTTAAATCGAATTACTTGTTCTTTCCTTCCAAGTGCAATTTCCTGGCAACAGACTTTACATTAAAGGTGTTCTTTCTCATTCTAACACTATTTCTTTTTTTCTCTATGTCTTTCTGAACCCAAACTCTTATTCAAGGACTAGTTCAAATCAATGCTCCTCAAATCCTTGATGACATCAACTCAAAATAAATTCTCCATCCTGAGAAGCCTTACTGTATTTCATACTAGCTCTCCTGTAGTACTTAATATTTTCTACTTTGCACATACTATGTGTATGTGTGGTTGGCCAAATAATAATTTTTGTATATGTCTCATTTCTTCTAAATTCTAAAATTTCTACCTTACCATCCCCTAGAGTTGAATATAACATAATGCACATTGTAGTCAATATTTTTGATTAAATACATAAATGGGGGGGAAACTGAGCCACAAAAACTTTAAGTGATTTGTCCAAGATCACACATGTAATTTATATCTCGATCAGAAAATGCTTCAGATCTTTTTTTAAATTAATGAAGTAATTATTTTAAACATTTAAATAACAAGAAATAAAACCATGGGTGGTGCCTGTGGCTCAGTGAGTAGGGTGCCAGCCCCATATATCAAGGGTGGTGAGTTTGAACCCAGCCCCGGCCAAACTGCAATAATAATAATAAAAAAAAATAGCTGGGCATTGTAGCAGGCACCTGTAGTTCCAGCTACTTGTGAGGCTGAGGCAAGAGAATTGCCTAAGCCCAAGAGCTGGAGGTTGCTGTGAGGTGTGATGCCATGGCATTGTAATTAGGGTGACATAGTAAGACTCCATCTCTAAAAAGGAAAAAAAGAAAAAGAAAGAAAAAAACCAAAAAAAGAATATGTGGATTATTGATCCAGCTCACCAAGGAACAGAAAAAAGGGGCAAAAGAAGTTTAGGAAAAATCCTCTGATTTTCTTTTCTAGGAAAAGAATACCAGAAAATCTATAAAAAGCTATTTGTTGTCACATTTTTGAGCGATGTTTGCCTCAGATAATTAAACCAAGCTCAAGTACCTCAAACCAAGATCTGTCAGTGCAGTCACTAAATATACAACCACCAAAGTTCACAAATATGCAGGAACCTACATTTCTAATTAAATAGATAGTATCATAGAGCTGAGAACACATTCTCTGAACAAATAAATATGAAAAATGCTGTTCTTATGCCATCATATTAAAAAATAGCAATACATCATTTTAACAGCTGCTCTGCCATATCACACACGGTAAGACAAAGAAAATATCTTTTAACTAACAAACAAGATATGCAGAGAAAAACATAAAATCAGAGAACTTGGAAGAAAAACATAGCAAAAATACATAAATTATTGTAAAGTTTATTGTTTTATACAAGTGGACAATTTACATGAATGACCAACTATACTTGAGGTTGTTGTCAACATTTGTAAAAGCCTTCACAGACAATGCCAGAGAAGAAATCACATAAGCTGAAGAGGGAAGATACTCTTAAGGAGCAATAAATTATGTTGAAAATACTTTTGATGACTGACTAAAAAAAAAGAAATGAAGAAGCCCAATACCTAAGAATTGCTAATTGAAAAAAATAAAAGTGAATCTGATCCTTTTAATGAAAAACAGATTTTTTTTTTAAAGGAAAGTGTTCCCTAAATAAACCTTGCTCTCTCTTTTGTCTTTGGCCTACCAATGGTGCTATCACTTCCAGAAATGTCACTGGTATTCGTTCCTCTCCACTCCCAAATCATCACCTTTCCCTAAATTTCACTCATTCTTTTTTATTTTCAGAAGACAAGTTATAATATTCAAGAATTCATCCCTGAACATTCTCCCTAAAGCTGGGTTGTGTTTCTCCTCCCCAAAATGAACTTTACCCCTACGACCATATTGTCACCTGCTAATATAGTATAAACCACAGTATCCTGTTAATTCTTATTTATTTGTATTCCTCTCATCTTGCAGCATGCACATGTGTACACACACACACACACATACACACTCCTCCTGGGCCAGGATATAGCATTAAGTATCTGAACACAGTATGAACCTAATATATTTTGTTTGAATAAATACATCGTCAAAAAGGAAGGGAGGTTTTGTTGTTTGGAGATTGTTTTGTTTTGTTTTGTTTTACTCTTACCCAAAAAATAGCCACATCTTCCTTAAACATTTGTAATTATATTTTGCAACATTCTCCATTTTGCCTCTTAGCCATGCTAATAGTCCTGCCAATTGGTAAAGTCATTGAAGATTCATGTCTAGGGCCCTTTTAAAAGTTTTTTCAGGGTGGAGGCAAGATGGCCAACTGGAGCTAGCTTTCCATAGAGGCTCCTATCCAAAAGCAGAGTTAAAGGACAGAAATTCCACTAGTAAGCTGATGGATTGGAGCTGAGACAAGAGAAAGGGCTGAAGAATGCACATGAACCCTGTTGAGGTGAGCTGTGACCCCAAGGAAACAAACAATAGGCCTGTGCTGATTCTGTGGCACAGGTGTAAAGAGAGGACTATGGACCAAGGGAGCCATATGGGAGAGGGAGAAGTGGTGCCCTGTAGCACAGAGCAGCAGTGGCAGCGGCAAGAACAATAGGGCTCACACCCCTGAGGATATTTTGGAGAGACACTCCCCACCTCTCTTGACAACTAGAGAAAGCCAGGCCTCTATTCCTGTGGCAGATATTGGCAGGACAGATGTGGGACAGAAATGTATACCCTGTGAGTAAAGGGTATACCTGAGGCAATACCTGTCCAGGCTGTGAGCAGCAGAGATGGAGACTAGAATATGCGTGCACAGAGACAGCATACTACCAGGGCAGGGCTAAGTCAATAGTGCTGCTTTAGTGAGCCTAAGAAGCACCCAGAACCCAGGGGAACATAGCTGAGACAAAAGCAGGCAGGGCAACAGCACCAGCCCAGAGTGAAGAAGAAACTGAGACCTGAATGAGAGCACCAGCCCAGGAAGAGGCAGAAACTGAGAGCTGAGTGTAAGCTCTAACCAGGCCTGCCCCAATGCAGAGTCTGGTAGAGACAGAGATACCAGCTCTGTGAGAATTGGTGCAATGGCAATGGCACAAGGTGGAGCTAACTCAGTTTCCATGAACTCAAACAGCTCCTGACCTGCAGGGGAATATAGCCAGAACAGAAAAGAAAATTCTGCAAGAATATAAGTGGCAGCAACATCAATCTGGGGCAGGGCTGGAACTCAGTGAACCACCCCAGCTTCCATTAAGCACCCAAGGTTGTCAGGCTTCAGTTCCCCATGCTGGCTGGTGGCAGAGTGCACGGTCTGGCTGAGGAGACACAGATTTCCCTGTGATTCAGGCAGGCACAAACCCTTGGCTCATCTGCTCATTGGAGGGAACTGGGTCACAGCCCTGCAGGATTATCAGTGACTGGGTGTGACAGAGGTGTAAGGTGGGGAAGGAGGCATCAACCTTCTGGACTAAGTCATTTTCTGGAAGGGTCCTTCTGAATCCATGGAGCACCGGAGCAAGTCATACTCAAGCTGCCAGCAGATCCCTGCTATCTAGTTGCTGGAGACCTTTTCAACTATCCCACTTGAGACTGGGTGCTGACTGGAACAATTGATTTGGAACTCTTGCCCTGGGCCAATCACCCAAGGACTATCCAAAGTGGTACCCTGGGTGTATGGAAGTGGGAAGATTCGATTTTCCTTTTCCAGTTGATTCCCATGGGAGGTGGCGTGACTTAGTTGCTGGTATTTCTCCACAGCTGAGACGCCAACCCAGAGTTACTGATTCATTAGGATTGGACAGAGCTGAAAACAAGACAGAGCCACTTAACCCCACCCCATCACACCAAACAGGTCCCCAGTGTCTCAGGATGTAGCACTTTACGAGTCCTTTGCAAAGTGCTAGGGGAAAAGGAACAGACACCAATTGAAGCTCTTGGACAAAGGGCTGGAATCACTACTACCTTCCAACCCAACTTCACCTTATCTGCTCATCTATTCAAATGGTGCAAAATAATCCTGGGGCAAAATCAGCAGAAAGACTCCAGTAACATAAATAAGCAGAGTAGATCAACTCCTCCAAGGAACGACACTGTGGACACACCAGGAGATCTCATTCGTAAACAAATGGCTGAAATATCAGAAATAGAATTCAGTTTTTGAATTGCAAATAAGATTAATAGAATGAAGGTAAAGATGGAATTAGAAATTCAAAGAGCATTTCAAAAGTTGTCTCAAGAATTCAATAAATTCAAAGACAAAATCATCAAAGATTTTGACACATTCAGACAAGAACTTGCAGCCCTCAAAGATCTGAGAAACACAGTAGAATCCATCAGTAACAGAATGGAGCAGGCAGAAGAAAGGATTCCTGACATTGAATGCTTCCAAATGCTCAAAGAGGAAGAGAAATGGAGAGCAAAAATTGATCATTCTCTCAGAGAGCTCAGGGATAATTCAAAGAAAACTAATATTCACCTTATAGGAATTCCTAAAGGCAATGAGGTTGTTTTGAAAGGCCCAGATGCTCTACTCCATGAGATAATCAAGGAGAACTTCCAAGACATGCCAAGAGATTCTGAAATTCAGATAGCAGATAGTTTCAGAATCCCAGCACAACTCAACCCAAATAAGGCATCTCCCAGACACATTATAATTAGTTTCACCAAAGTTAATATGGAGGAGAAAATTCTGCAAGCTGCTAGAAGTAAGAAAACCATAACCTACAAGGGGAAGAATATTAGAATGACCACAGATCTCTCTGCTGAAACCTTTCAAGCTAGAAGAGGGTTGTCATCGATTTTTAATCTCCTAAAACAAAATAATATTCCAACCAGGATCCTGTATCCAGTGAAACTGAGTTTCATTTATCATGGAGAAATTAAATACTTTAATGACATTCACATATTAAGGAAATTTGCCATAACTAAACCAACTCTCCAGGATATTGTCAGACCTATCCTCCATAAGGACCAGCACAATTCTCCACTACAAAAGTAAACTCACTCAGAAACTTCTGATCAAATTTCAACTTCCACAGTGGCAAAGGGTTAAAAATATCCACTGGACTTTCAAAAAACTCGATAGTCAAAATTCTACCAGGCTTATCAATATTCCCAATTAATGTGAATGGCTTAAATTGTCCTCTAAAGAGGCACAGGTTGGCTGACTGGATACAAAAATGCAGGCCAGATATCTGCTGCATAGAAGAATCTCATCTTACCTTAAAAGATAAATATAGACTCAGCGTGAAGGGATGATCATCTATATTTCAGGCAAATGGAAATCAGAAAAAAAATCAGGTGTTGCACTTTTATTTGCAGTTACAATAGGCTTTAAACCAACAGAAGTAAAGAAAGATAAGGATGGTGACTTTATATTTGTTAAGGGTAACACTCAACATAATGAGATTTCAATTATTAACATTTATGCACCCAACCAGAATGTGACTCAATTTATCAGAGAGACTCTAACAGACATGAGCAACTTGATTTCCTCCAGCTCCATAATAGTTGGAGATTTTAATACTCCTTTGGCAATGTTGGATAGATCCTCCAATAAGAAGCTAAGCAAAGAAATTTTAGATTTAAACTTAACCATTCAACATTTGGATTTCACAGACATCTATAGAACATTTCATCCTAACAAAACTGAATACATATTCTTCACATCAGCCCACAGAACATATGCAAAATTGATCACATCTTAGGTCACAAGTCTAACCTCAGCAAATTTAAATAAATAGAAATTATTCCTTCCATCGTCTCGGACCATCATGGAATAAAAGTTGAACTCAGTAACAACAGTAATCTGCATACTTATACAAAAACATGGAAACTAAATAACCTTATGCTGAGTCTTAGACAAGATTAAGAAGGAAATTACCAAATTTTTGGAACAAAATGATAATGAAGACATGAATTACCAGAACCTCTGGAATACTGCAAAGGCAGTCCTAGGAGGGAAATTTATAGCACTCCAAGTCTTCCTCAAGAGAATAGAAAGAGGCTCAGTGCCTGTGGCTCAAGAGGGTAAGGCGCCAGCCACATACACCTAAGGTGGCAGGTTCGAATCCAGCCTGGGCCCACCAAACAACAATAATGGCTGCAATCAAAAAAGAGCCAGGTGTTGTGGCAGGCACCTGTGGTCCCAGCTACTTGGGAGGCAGAGGCAGGAGACTAACTTGAGCCCAGGAGTTGGAGGTTGCTGTGAGCAGTGAAGCCATGGCACTCTACCCAGGGGGACAGCTTGAGGCTCTGTCTCAAAAAAAAAGAGAGAATGGAAAGAGAGGAATTTAACAACTTAAAGGGACATCTCAAGAAACAGGAAAAGGAAGAACATTCCAACCCCAAATCCAGCAGAAGAAAAAAATAACCAAAATTAGAGCAGAATTAAATGAAATTCAAACAAAAGGTTTATTACAACAGATCAATAAAACAAAAAGTTGATTTTTTGAAAAGGTCAATAAAATAGATCAACCTTTGGCTAACCTAACCAGAATAAAAAAGAGTAAAATCTCTAATTTCATCAATCAGAAATGGCAAAGATGAAATAACAACAGACTTCACAGAAATTCAAAAAATCCTTAATGAATATTACAAAGAACTCTATTCTCAGAAATATGAAAATCTGAAGGAAATAGACCAATACATGGAAGCACGCCACCTTCCTAGACTTAGCCAGAATGAAGTGGAAATGCTGAACAGGCTTATATGAAGTCTGAAATAGCATCAACTATACAAAATCTCCCTAAGAAGAAAATCCTGGGACCAGATGGCTTCACATCAGAATTCTACCAAACCTTTAAAGAGGAACTAGTACCTATATTACTCAACCTTTTCCAAAACATAGAAAAAGACAGAATACTACACAACACATTCTATGAAGCAAACATCACCTTGATCCCCAAACCAGGAAAAGACCCAACAAGAAAAGAATATTATAGACCAATATCACTAATGAATATTAACACAAAAATATTCAACAAGATCCTAGCAAACAGAATCCAGCAACACACCAAACAAATTGTACACCAGGACCAAGTGGATTTTAGCCCAGGATCTCAAGGCTGGTTCAATATACATAAATCTATAAATATAATTCATCACATGAACAAAATAAAAAACAAAGACCATATGATTCTTTCAATTGATGCAGAAAAAGCTTTTGGTAATATCCAGCATCCTTAAATGGTAAACAACGGATATTTCTTAAACTGACAGAGGATATCTACAGCAAACCCACAGCCAATATTGTATTGAATGGAGTCAAACTGAAATCATTTCCACTCCGATTAGAAACCAGGCAAGGTTGCCCCATTATCTCCACTGCTTTTGAACATTGTAATAGAATTCTTAGCCATTGCAATTAGGAAAGAAAAGGCATCAAGGGTATCCATATAGGATTAGAGGAGATCAAACTTTCACTCTTCACAGGTGATATGATTGTATATCTGAAAAACATCAGGGATTCTACTACTAAACTCTTAGAAGTGATCAAGGAATACAGAAGCGTCTCAGGTTACAAAATCAACATTCATAAATCTGTAATCATTATATATACCAATAATAGTCAAGCTAAAAAACAGTCAAGGACTCTATTCCATTCACAGTAGCACAAAGAAGATGAAATATTTGGGAGCTTACCTAACAAAGGATGGGAAAGATCTTATAAAGAGAACTATGAAACTCTAAGAAAAGAAATAGCTGAAGATGTTAACAAATGGAAAAACATACCATGCTCATAGCTGGGAAGAATCAACATGGTTAAAATGTCCATATTACCCAATGCAATATACAATTTTAAGGCAATCCCTATTAAAGCTCCCACTGTTATACTTTAAAGATCTTTTAAAAAACTTCATTTTATATGGAATCAGAAAAATCCTGGAATAGCCAAGACATTACTCAGAAATAAAAACAAAGCAGGAGGAATCACACTACCAGATGTCACATACTATAAATCAATGTTGATCAAAACTACATGGTACTGGCACAAAAACAGAGAGGTAGATGTATGGAACAGAATAGAGAACCAAGAGATGAACCCAGCTACTTACCATTATTTGATCTTTGAAAAGCTAATTAAAAACATTCAGTAGAGAAAAGATTCCCCATTTAACAAATGGTGTTGGGAGAACTGGCTGGTGACCTGTAGAAGACTGAAACTGGGCCCACATCTTTCACCATTAACTAAGATAGACTCTCACTGGGTTAAAGATTTAAACTTAAGACATGAAACTATAAAAATACTAGAAGAAAGTGCACTAAAACACTTGAAGAAATTGGTCTGGGTGAATATTTTATGAGGAAGACCCCCTGGGGCAATTGAAGAACACCAAAAATACATTACTGGGATCTATCTGATCAGACTAAAAAGCTTCTGCACAGCCAAAAACATAGTAAGTAAAGCAAGCAGACAGCCTTCAAAATGGGAGAAGATATTTGCAGGTTGTGTCTCCAACAAAGGTTTAATAACCAGAATCCACAGAGAACTGAAACATATTAGCAAAAAAAGAACAAGTGATCCTATCTCAGGGTTGGCAAGGGACTTGAAGAGAAACTTCTCTGAAGAAGACAGGTACATGACCTACAGACACATGAAAAAATGCTCATCATCCTTAATCATCAGAGAAATGCAAATCAAAACTACTTTGAGATATCACCTAACCCCAGTAAGGTTAGGCCACATCACAAAATCCCAAAACCAGATATGTTGGCATGGATAAGGAGAAAAAGGGACACTTCTGCACTGCTGCTGGGAATGCAAACTAATATGTTCCTTTTGGAAAGATGTTTAGAGATCAATTAGGGATCTAAAAGTAGACCTGCCATTTAATCCTTCAATTCCTCTACTGGGTATATATCCAGAAGACCAAATATCACCTTATAGCAAAGATATTTGCACCGGAATGTTTATTGCAGCCCAATTCATAATTGCTAAGTCATGGAAGAAGCCCAAGTGCCCCTCGACCCATGAATGGATTAATAAATTGCAGTATATGTACACCACAGAATATTATGCAGCCTTAAAAAAGAGAATTACCTCTTACATGTTTACATGGATGGAGTTGGAACATATTCTTCTTAGCAAAGTATCTCAAGAATGAAAGAAAAAGTATCCAATGTACTCAGTTCTACTATGAAACCAATTTATAGCTTTCATATGAAAGCTATAGCCCAACTACAGGCCAAGAAGAAGGGGAAAGAGGAGAGGGAGGGGAAAGGAGGGGGAACGATAGGTGGTGGGAGGGTAATTGGTGGGATGACACATACAGTGCCTTTACAAGGGTACATGTTAAATTTACTAAGTGTAGAATATAAACGTCTTAACACTATAACTAAGAAAATGCAGTGAAGGCTATGTCAATCAGCTTGATGAAAATATTTCAAATGGTATATAAACCCAGCACATTGTACCCCATGTTTGCATTAATTTACACAGCTATGATTTAATTTAAAAAAATAATAAAAATTTTTTCCACATTGATTTCCACTTGAGAGAAAATGTGTAATTTCACATAATTTATTTTAAGTCATCACCATGAAAATCCTTCCACACATGAAAACACAATAGTGTGCAGTCAAGATTGAGAAATGGATTCATTTCAGTATTCAAAGTAGTATGTGTCAGATAACTGGGCCAAATTTTTCTATTTGCTTTTTTAAAGTTCATTATGGATACTACTCTAGTCATTGTGGTAAGAGGTTTTAAAAGCCAACAGAAAAAAATCACTTGACAATCACTGTCAAGTTGACCAAACACACGTGACACCTTGTTGCTTCTATTCTACACATACTGATGGAGATAGAGAGATTGCACCAAACTTTTCTTTCAAAGATTACATTAAGTAAATTGCATTAGGCATTTAGGCATTCCCTGTTAAAAGGGAACACTTAGGCATCCCAGATGTTTTGTACATTCAAATATGAATCCGTCACACTTAGGGACATTTAAGACAAGGTAACACAGTTCCAGCCAAGGATGGAGCATCAAGGATGCTTCTGAAAATACAGCAAAAATTTCATGTATGTAGACATGAGAGCTAGCCAAAACCAACTTGCTAATCAAAAATTATCATTTATTATCTTTTCAACATAAAATCTTGACACAACTGAATTTAAAAGAAACATATGTTCTATAACTTGAGACCATATGACTTAGGGACTGACTGCCCTTAATTTCCTCAGGCAGAGAGACTTGTCTGTGATGGTACACAAAATGCATAGATGTACACCCATACTTTTTCTTACTTGTACATTTTGATGCAGTCTTGTATGTGTCCCTGTTAGGTGCCCTGGCTTTCATTCTGTATTTCTCTGGCATTCCGGAAGCATTTTAGAGCCTGCAGGGCTCCTGGAAACATTCTGGTTGATGACAGAGTGGAAAAATAGAAACCTACAGCCACATTCAACTCACTTCTCCAGCTGCATCCCCCCCCACCCACCCACACACACATACACCCACAAATGGACAGTGTTTGTCAAAGTTCAGGAGAAGAACCTTGGGAAGACTGATCATCTTAGTGTTAAAAAATTCTCAGTATAACTCCGGAAGCCATCAAAATCCTGTGAGGTGAGTTTTTCAAGAGTAAAAATAGCTGTCCTGAGCTATTTCTCCTCTAGAAAAAGCTGGCTTATGGCATATTGCCAAGCAGTAAAGCAATCCTACAGAAGCACTTCGCAGCAAGTCAGACCAATTTTTCCATGAATTTTCCTGCCTGGCTAGCATAGATCTAACCGACTGCTCTATGCTGTTCCAAGAGTCAAGGAGAACAATGTTATTGTTAGTCACTGCAGTAGAATTCAATGTATATTCACTGTGATGTGTGTGTGCGTGCACCCTATTTTTGAAGAGGATATGTAAGCCAGAAAAAGGACTATCAAAATAATAATAATATCTTAGTCTCCATCTGTGTCATTGGTATTTGGGGGGTGTTCAAATGTGGCCCCCCGAAATAATATGTTATAGTACTGAGAAGTGGGGCTTCCAGGGGTAATTTCATCATGAGCATAGAGTCTTGATGAATGGGATTGATGATCTTATATAAGAGTTGTGAGGGGGTGATATATCCCCTTTGTCCTTTCTACCTTTTTCATTTTATGCCATGTGACAACAGCAACAAAGCACCATCTTGGAAGTAGAGCGTATTCCTCACCAGACACTGACTCTACTGGTGCCTTGATCCCTGACTTCCCAGCCTCCAGAACTGTGAGCAATAAATTTCTGTTGTTTATAAATTCCCCAGTCTAGGTTTTCTATGATAGCAGCAGGAATGGACTAAAGGAGTCCCCTTGGAGAAGGCATTTAAATTCTCTAAAGATTGGCCGGGTGCCATGGCTCACACCTATAATTCTAGCACTCTGGGAGGGCAAGGCAGGTGGATCACCTGAGCTCAGGAGTTCAACACCAACCAGCCTGAGCAAAAGAGAGACCTTGTCTCTACTAGAAATAGAAAAATTATCCAGGCATTGTCTCAGTTACCTGTAGTCCCAGCTGCTCAGGAGGCTGAAGTAAGAGAATTATGTGAGCCGAAGAGTTTGAGGTTACTTGAGCTATGATGCCACAGCACTCTACTCAGGGAGACAGAGTCAGACTCTATCAAAATAAATAAATGAATAAATCAATTCTCTAAGGATATAAATAAATTCTTTACCTGCTTATAGCCAAACTATCTTATTTTAACCAGAAATAGTAGTGTGGAAATTGCTTAAAAATTTATAATTAAATATAATCTAAGTATTTTTCTGAGTGTTAACTTGTCAACACTAATACAAACCTTTTCATAATTTTTTAAAAATTAACACATTTACTAAGGAAATAAAAATGGCATATTTAAGAGAAATAATATTTTGATATATTAATTAATTTTCCTCTCAATTAGATTTAACACTGAATAACAATATTTAACATAAAGAAACAACAGAACACATTAAAAAGCAGTGAAATATTGCTCTGGTTGATAGGATAGAATGGTTTCACTAGGGAAATTGACACATGATTCAGCAGAGGAACTTTGAGCTTGAAAACTACAATATAATATAACATCAGATCATAAGGAAGACCTTAGAAGCCATGAATACATTAAACTTGAACTTGTTGCTTTTCTGAAGAAAGAATAAAGAAGTAGGAAACTAGTAGCTGCAATTCAATGTGCTGGCTTATCACCAGAGTAAAAGTGATAACTGAACCAAATTTTTATAAGTTTCTATTGTTATGCAGCTAGAAAATTTTTGAAAGACAGGAACACAAATTTTACTTAGTAAAAGGGAAATTATAAGAGAAAAAAAATCAGCAAAGAAACAATATAAATAGTCAAGACATAAAATTATCTAAGCTGCTATAAGGAAAAAAATTACGTAGAAAATTAATGATTAAACATTTTCATTGACAGCTACCTAAAAGCTCTACCTGCTGTTTAAAATTCTTTGAGCTTATTCATTTTTAAGGTGTTTTATTTCAATTTCAAAAAGTTATGACAGAATGCTAATTTTATTACTTAATTTATGAGAGCATAAATTTTTCTCTCCTCAAAAAAAATTTTAACACATCTTCAAGATATTTTTTATCCTCCTTTTTAATGTGTCAGACAAAATTACACATGTATATGCAACAAAAATACATAATTTATATCCAAAGTACAAGCTGCATTTAATCTGTACTTTGTAAGTAAAAACTCAAAAACCAAAAACAACAATAAAAGAACTTTCCTCACTAAAATCATTGGGTTTGTTTCTTGACCCTTTTAAAGTGGTGTTGGAAAAGTGTATGAATGAACACATACATCAAACAGATACTGAAATCCTTGAAGGTCACTTCTTGCTTTATATAATGATAAAAAATTCAAGGCAACTGTCAGAAAATAGCTGGCACAGCACCATACTGGGCTGACATCAAAGATGTTGTTGATGTTATAGTTACTTTCAAATAAAAAAAAATAACTTAGTTGGGGCTCTGATGATACTGAGATCCCACCCTGTGAATACAACCATCTTATTTTGACAACAACAAAAAGCAACCAGCTGTTTCTCCAAGGAGCATATCAGAATTCAGAGCAACCATTGTTCCTCAAGAGATAGTTATGAAAGAGGACAATGTCCTAGATCTCTGAGGGTTTCTTTATTATGCAACACGCAGATCCTTCTGTCCCCACCCTCGCTCCTCTTGCCATTAATAATAATCAAGATTTGCCCTGAAAACAGAAGACCCTTCTGGACCCTTAACAGTCTAGAGAACCTCATATACATACCAGAGCATGGAGGGTCTTGAATATGAGGCTAAGTTTACTTGGTTAGAAAGGCCAAAGAGAGCTAAGAAACTCATTAAGGCAAAGAATATATGAAATTTATTCTCTTAAAGTAGAGTAAATCATTTACTCTGGGGGGAGTGGGTAGACAGGTTTTTGAAAACAGTGAAAAAGATTTGGTGCGATTGCTTTAAGAAACATTCTAGAAACTCAGTAAGAGGTAAACAGGAGACTGAGCCACAATGAGAACATAGTTGCGGGGAGATAGCATGATACTATACAGACCACAGTCCAGAAAATTTCACTGGTCTCTGCAATAAAGCTTAGTTACCTCATAGCAGAGAAAGCTGATAATGAGGTAACCCAAAATTAGAGATTACTCAGGCAATGGAAATATTGAAATTTTCTAATGGTTACCATGGGTCTGCAGAAATGAGAGGCAGATGAGGTCTGCACAGTGCTTATAAATGGGAGCAGGGCCCGAGGTAGGGCTCTAACTCTGTGAAGTAAAACACAAAAGTCACGGCCACCTGAGTATGTTCTGACTCCTAACACACACTGACTGGTGGATTGCACCAAAACACTCTTTCCAAATAACAGCACAAAAAATCAGACAGGACCAACTATTTTGTATTTAGGGGAAGAGTTCTAATGGGAAATTAGTAGACAAGTGGAAGGCAATCTTGTGATTAAAAATAGATGAATCTCTTCACTCTCCTCCAATCAATCACCTGAGAGCAAATTTAGTTCAAAACAAAATTAATGAAACAGAATTGACTTTGAATAGATCCAGAAAGCTATACAGGATTGTCATTGCTAACTTCATTATAATTTCTATCACTCCTAAGAGAAGAACAGCTAAATCAGTTAACAGCATAGTATGCCAACATATTTCTTTTATTTATGTAACTTGGATTAAAATTCAGCATTTTTTCTGACCATCATTCTCTCTCTTTTATAAGCTAGAAATCCAACTCATGAAAATTATACAAGAAACTCAAGCTCAATAAAAACTACTTGTTTTATCAAAATACAGTACAATGTAAGTCAAAGATATTGTTTTCTCCCAGCTAACAAGGTACTATATATTTTTTTCAATCAACAACATATTAGCTCATCTGAGGTTGGTATGTTGGTTTTTTCCAGACCATTAGATTCTCACTTAATGAGATTTTTCTCTCGAAAAACAAATAGAAATATAGAATCAATATAACTGCCTATAGAAAACTCCAGAGCAGTAAAACATTTGCATAAATATCCTAATCATAGACACCAGAATCAATAATAGAAATATATCAGAATACCTATCCCTCATGTTCTTATTACTTATAATTTTATTTATATTGTATAACAAAAATTATTCGTAGGACACAGCCTATCAGGAAATCATTTACATATTCCACTGTCTTCACTTTAAAAATATTCCAACATAGAATAATGACAGAGTAAGATGAAAGTAAGATACAAATGTGTGTTCCTTCTCACTTTAATGCTTTCTAATGTCTAATTAAAAATCACTTAAACTCTTATTAAATAATTCATTTATGGTGAGTCCAGTAGTTAACAAAAGACACAGTCTTTTTTCATAGAAGCATCTTAAGCAGAATGAATTCTACAAGTGCTTCCTTACCTAAGACCATGGAAAGCTGGAGCTGGCACAGGATTTAGAGATTGTGCTCGTTGTGTTGTACACTCCAGAGGGTCTATAGATGATACCAGCCACTCCAATGCTAGGAATTGGGCATGTGTGTGCATGTGCATTTAGGGTGGGAAGATGGGACAAGGGAGAAGATATGGATAGATTTCAACAGATTCTTAATGAGTCATAAAAAAGTAAAAACTCAAACTCTTTACCTTACACAACAAGAGTTGAAGCCCAGATTGTAGATAGAGTCATCCAAGGTAAGGGAAGTAGCTGGTGGTTCAGATGACACTGGTCTCCTACACTATGATCTAAACAGTCTTTCCTCTTTCCAGACTGCCTCTATTCAAAGGTTTGCTATGTGAAATCTTAAAAATGGAGCTTTTAAGAATGAGAAGTTACAACACTTTAATGTTTCCTCTGTCACTCTTGTATACTTCTCTTCTTCTGGAAAAGACACTTTAAATTCAATAGTGGGGATTTAGTGGAGGAAGAGTCCAAACAGCAGTCCACCCTTGCTTCTAAACCTAGAGAAGGGATTTGAATGTTTAATCTTTCAATCAAGACAAGTTTTAAGTATAATAAGGGTAGATGGCTCGTATCATGCAATTTGAGATCCCTACATCAGTTATAACCTTTATTTTATTCAGTATGGAGTGGCAGTCATGAAAATGGGCTGAATCTGCCCCTAGACTACTAGACTATCTGAGTTCAAACATAGTCTCTTTCACTTCTTAGGTGTAAGATCTTTAGCAAAATACTTGGCCTCTTTGTGCCTCTGTTTCCAATACAGTGAGCATAATGGTAGCACCTTTCTTAATTTGGGTTTCCAAGACTTTACAAGATCTTGTATACAGGGATTTTACTTGGAATATGCCTGGAGAATGACTGAGGAATGACAAGAGCGCTTCTATAAGTAACAGAAGTTTGATTCAGCTGAGATCACTGAGATTGTACAGAATGCCCTGGAGATCCTCCATCCAAAGGGTGAAAGGCTGGGGAATTACCCACCAGTTCTTGTGCACCTGTGATGTTATTAATAAATCCCCTTCAATTCTGTGGGCTCACAAACAGATCTAGTGATTTCCTGTAGCTTTGGAGAAGACCTGAGACGGAAAAGCAAGATTGACCACGTGTGCTCGAGGTGAGACACTCAGCACAATCTGAGTTTACACAAAACTAACCACCCCAGTAATGAATGAAATCAGAGTTAAGTCAAGGGATGATGCCACAGGGCTTGAAAGCATTGGCTGCATTCTTTACTTCAAAGCATTGTTGTAGGGATTTAACAAAGTAATTCTTGTAAAGTGATTAGAAAAAACCTGGCATATAGTAAGGGATGTTAGTTGTGATTAGCATCCTCCTAATGTTTATTCAGTGCCTCCCATATGCCAAGTACTATGCCATATGATATGAAAATAATAACAAATAAAGGAATGAATAAATAAATATCAAAGACTCTGCTCTCAAATCTCTGCAGTGTATACTAGAGGAAGTAGACAAAGGAGCACTCGTCAAACAAAAGAGCACACATTAAGAGAAAGATACTTGTTTGGTCCAATTGCTCCACAGAGTATGGAGTGACACATTCTGCCCAGAGATGGTAAAATCAGAGAGGCTTCCCAGAGGATATGATGTCTGCACAGAATCTTGACAGATACCTAGAAACGGCCTCAGGCAGGGGATCATTTTAAGTAGTGAAAGTAACATAAACAGAAGCAAGTCACAGGGGCAAGAAAGAACATGGAGCTTTTAGAAAACAGCAAGCTGGTCACAGTGTGGAACACTGAGTTCCATGGGTGACTATATGGAAATAAAACTGTATTGGGAAGAGGCAAAGACATAGTCCCAAGGGACAAAAAGCAGCATTGGCCATAGTTTGGAATTAATTCAATAGGCAACAAGGGAAGGAACAAGGGAAGGATCCATATTTCAGGAAGTTTTTAGAAGGGCAGAGGATGGGAAGGTGAGGATGAAAAGGATCAGATGGGATGCTACCACAAACACCCATAGTAAAGTAACCGAGGGTCCTCAAACTTTTTAAACAGGGGGCCAGTTCACTGTCCCTCAGACCATTGGAGGGCTGGACTGTGGGTCCCAGGACGAGTCGGCTGCTAAGTAGGATGGCAGCATTGGCAAAAACACCTGGCAGGCCAGATAAATGTCCTAGGCAGGCCACAGTTTGAGGATCCCTGGAACTCACCCAGAAAAGTGGAAGAGAAAGTAAAGGGTAGATAGAACTTAAAAGGTTGGGTTAAGTAATGGGTTAGTAATGTTTTCAACCAAGACAGGAAATAAAGAAACATACATCTCAGAGAAAGGAAGGATAAAATAATGAGCTCCTCTTGGATCTGCTGACTCTGAGGGATCTACCACATATGGGCCACCTGCCGCTGCTGTGCTTATTTCCATTGTAAACTCAGCCAAACCCATGCTGAGGTGAGGAAGACACAGAGAAGTCCCCCCGATGTTCTGCAAGACACTCTGTGGTACTTGTGTGGGCCCCAAAGTGAAACTAGATGTTAACAAGTACACCTGTGATATTTTAGTAAACTATGACTAAGCTCCATAAAGCCATTTTTTAACTCTACTAATTTACTATATCATCATTAGACTAGATGTTAGGGGCATGCTACATGGGCATTTTACAATATGATGTGGATTAACAGTATGTCTGAAATTCCATCACTGAAGATTTATTACTATTAAGATATTGTTCTCTTCAGGAGTTCTTATCTTCAAAGTGCAAATACCTTTGGATCCACACAATGAGATGTTATTACTCATTGGAAAATCCCTGTTTTTCTTCATTAATCTAGTTGGAAGGAATGCACTAGGAGAGTGGAAGCTTTGATGTGGGGATGGAGGACTGGGGTCATTTGAAGCACAGAAGAGGAGGACAGAATGGAAAGAGGCTCTAATTTTTCTTTGGGATTGCTGGGCCCAGTGCACATCTGGAAAGAAGGCAGACCGGAGTCAGGGAGAGGTTCCTAGGAAATGGGAAATCATTAAAGACCAACTTCATTATTTTGGCTCTTTGAATGCAGTTCACAAAATCTGGTATGGCATATGATGTGAAAAAACCATATTAAAAACAAACTGAGTTATCTTTGTAGGATACTAAGAACAGTGAGTTGTTTGTCTTTATAAAATCAGATCACTTCTTGGTCACAAGAATTTGCCAAGGAACCTGAAATGTTCCCTTGGTTTGGAGTAAAGCTCTAAACCCTGGTCCAATGTCAATGTTCAGTTCATAATATTAAATTATATAGTCTAAAATTTTATGATAAAGATAAATCTTTACTAAATCATGCTAATATAAGTAAAAGGGCCATAACTTGTGAAAAGACCTAAGCCAGTCTCTCAGCTTATAGAGAGGATGAACTTTTCTGACAGACCATTTTCTCAGTGAATTAATAGCACTGGTGTTCCTGCCTAATAAACTGGTACCAGGAACATCAAATCTTCATCTCCTCTATTAAGTGAAACTATTCCCACTGCCCTCCTACCACATTCTTTCATCAGCCAAGTACCTTAGGTCAGAGTTTCTTTTACCAATTACAGGCCTCATCAATTCCCCAATCTCAGTTTTAAAAGGCTTTAATGGGAATTTAAGTTTCCTATAACTAACAAGCAATTCCACTACAAAAAGAAGAAGAAAGAGTGATTACAAAATTAAAGAGAAAACACAATGTACTCTCCTATCAGTACTTCTCAGTGCCCTGTTCTCTGAGAGGCAGTGGTATCTATTTCTAAGGGCCTCACGGTTGGGCATATAAAACAGCTGTGATGTGAGAGGCTCGCTCTAAGACAGAGCAGGATGAAGAGCCAGCTGCCTAGAGAGCAGGGCAGACTCCCAACAGTCAGTCCGTCAATACATGCATGTTAAAGCTTAGACTCTTTTAGATACTAGGGATCACTTTCTAGTTGGAAAGTGGAGTAACAAATGAGTCCTGCACCCAGTAAGGGCTGCAGGAAGGATCAAGCCATAGGGTGCTTATTAGCCAAGGTGTGCAGGGGAGGCCTCTCTGAGAATACAAAGGAGACAGTCGCATGATGCTCTGAGAGAGGAGCATTTCTAGCTGAAAGTACAGCAGGGACAACGTTCTTAGGGCAGGAACACATTAGCTTGCCTTATCTGAGGGTCAAAAAAGAGGTCAGCGCCACTGCAGCACAGTGAATAAAGAGGAGAGAGAAGGAAGAAAAGCCTGAGGCTACGCAGTGCTCAGATTCTATAGGCCTGCGGATGGTGTGGTTAGAACTTCACGTTTAATTCTAAGTAGAAACCATTGCAGAAGCTTGAAAACAGGAATGCTGTGATCTGATGTATGCTGGAGGGTTTTCTCTGGCAAATGTATGAAGAACTGATTTTAGGGAAGCAATAATGGAGGCAGGTAGACTGATTTTAGGCTCTGGTTACAGTTCGGATAAGAATATGGAGTTGCTAATCCAAGTGAGAGGAGATGCTGGTTTGGACCAGGGATATGGATGAGAAGACAATAAAAATACATACGGATCAGGATATATTTTCGTAGTGAACTGGAAACATCTATTAATGAATTTATTGTAGAACACAAGTAAAAGAGAAATGAAGGCTTATACCTGGGTTTGGCCTGAGCAGTAATGCAGTAGTACTTTTAGTGAGATAAGGAAGGCTTATAGAGGAAAAAAAATCAAGAGTTTTCTGGTGCTATAAAGGTTGAGATTCTAATTAGAAAGCCAACTGGGTTAAGTAGATAATTGGCTATAAAGTACAAGAGAGGTAAAGGAAGGTCCATCCTCAGGATATAAATTTGTGAGTCATCAGGGAATAGATGGTTTTGTAACTATCTTACCAAAGCCCCATGAGTTTGAGTTGTGTCATTCAACCCACACTCATGAGGTCCCTGCAATGTGTAAAGCAGATACTAATCTTGTGCTGGGATACCAGGATGCCTGTTCTTAAGGCGCTCACAACAGAATGTGTGGATGTGTGTGTCTCTGGGGTGGGAGGGAGGCATAAGTAAGTAAAATGCATAGCAGAAGTAAACAGCTGTAAAACAGAGTGAAGCAAAGTGTAGTCGAACATGTAATTAATTCCAACTGAACAATCTGATTCTCACAGGCTATGACATTTCGAGTGACCCTTAAGTGACATGTAGATGTCAGTAGGTGGATGAAAGTGAAAGGGGCTGAAGGTCCAGTGTAAGCAACACCAGGCAGGTGCAAGAGCAAACACAAAACACCATCATGGAGCAAGAAGGAGTGAATAGGTAAACACAGCACAGTCGCCCAAATAGTCACTTAAACTCTAAACAGGGAGACCGACACCAATAATCAAAGTTGCTATCCAAAGGGCTCATAGAAGAGTGTGGATGATGAATGAAAACAAATTGATAGCATGAAAGTTGATGCTTTAAAAACACATTCAGGTAGTACAATTGCTCTGAGGGTTGGAACCCAGGAAACGGATGCTCTTAGAAACTGATGCTGGAGACTAAAAATTAAGGGCATCTTCGTAGAGAAAGGAAAAACATAAGTCAGACAGGCTACGTTGTCATGCCTGGAAATTGTCCATAAAAAAAAAAACAGGTCTGTGCCATCTCTTGCATTTTATCATACTCCACAGCATTAATCTGACCATAATTAATATGAGCAAAGATATAAGAACTCCAGTATGGCACAAGACTAGACATAAAATCCAAAGGTTGGAGTCTTTTATTGAAAAATTACCTTATTTACATGTATTACTGCACACAAACCATTGCCAAGAACCACAGAGCCTACAGTGACAGATTTTCTACTTACCGTGTACTTATGTACTTATATTTCAAAGTGGCAGAACTCTCTAATTGAACACTCAGTTTATTATTAAAAATCACATGTGCTACACATACACACATACACACTCACACACAAATGTACACGTGCACTTTATCGGTCTCTATACATTAGGAATACTAAGATAGTTCTTGAGGTGTTATCTACTGTCTAAACTATATTTTATTGGAAAAGCTAAAATTTAAGAGTTTGAGCTTCAATGTAAAACATGTCTTAGCAGTCAAGAGAGAAGATATCATAATTCATAATCACTTCTGTATTCCTGAAGTTCTGGAACTTTTTAGGGAATGAATCACAAAGTAGAGATGTGTGAAGAAAAAAATGCATAGGCATGGAAATACATAAGCAAGGCAACCTTAATTTGCCAGTTTTATCAGAAGGGTGGTGACCAAAATTTCTGCCGTTGCTGTTTATTCAGAAGAGAATGAAATTCTTAGAGGATAAGAACCATCTGGTCCCATGGGTAACAGCACTGATGCTCACTTCTGAGGGATGCTCCTGTTCACTGATATTAGCCTCAAGCATCATTATACTAGACAGTATTAAAACTGAGGTGATAATAACCAATAAGGCCACTGTGGGGTTTTATTCGATGTCTTAATAATTTTGTTTTCTTTAACTTTGTGTTAGTTTTCTGTTTAAGAGAAAAGAGTGCATGCACATAAATAAAATCTCAGAGGCTTTCCTTTAGTCCACTTCTCACAGTGTTCAACAATTATTTCTTCCTTTCTATCCGGAGTATATAATTCCGACATGATCAGAGAAAGACTTGCCATCTGGGTGTCATAAGAAAATAACTTGTTTCTGGGGCCTGCCTGGAGCCACCTGAACCAAAGCAATCACAGGGAAGTGCTAACCCACATGTAATCACAGCATCCGAAGACTCCTTCAGGCTCATTCTTGCCAGACTGTTCTTTGCTATGACATTTCTTCAGCCTCAATCTGAAGATCAGTAAGAGGACGTGTTATGCCTCTTTCCATATGTAGACAGCTCTAATAATCATACAATTTTTCTTTCAATCTCAGCCAAAATCTGCTTCCACATAACTTTGATCAATTGAGTCCTGTTCTACCACTGGAAAGTACAGTGAGCATGATCCCTTTACATTCAACACCTAAAATATTTGAGGGCAGCAATTATAAGCGCTTTAATTATGACAACTTCATAAACAGTTTTCAATTGCAAATACTTTCATTTTTTTAACCAACCATTCCATATATAACCTGGTTTACAGAGTTATTCATGAACTCTGTATTTTGAAACTGTTTTAGACTTACAGAAAAAATTGCAATGATAAGGCAGAGTTTCCATAGGCCCTGCACATACAGTTTCCTTATTATTAACATCTTAGATATTATATTTGTCACAAGTCTGGAACCTATATTGAGATATATTATTGTTTATTAATGTCCATATTTTATTCATATTTCTTTGGTTTTTAACTAACATCCAGGATCCAACCTAGATATTACATTAGACTCCTCTTGACTGTGACAGTTTCTCAGACTTTTCTTGTTTTTGATGACCTTGACACTTTTGACGAATGCAGTCAATCACAGTTCAAGTATCCTGTAGAATGTGTCTGATGTTTTCTCATGATTAGACTGAGGTTATAGGATTGTAGAGAGAAAGCACAGTGATAAAGTGCCCTATTTATTACATCATATCAAATATACAATGAACATGACCCATCACTATTCTTGCTGACCTTAATCACATAGTGCGAGAATGTTTGTCAGGTTTCCCCACTGTGAAGTTGTTCTCCCACTGCTCCTTTCTCTACTCTACTCTTTGAAAGAATGTCACTAAACAGGGGCCATATTTAAGATTGGGTAGTTATGCTCAACCTCCACAAGGGTGGGATCTCAGCATATATCATTTGGAATTCATTTGCATCAGATATTTGTCTTTGTTCCATTCACTTATTAAATTGTAACCATATGGACCCATGGATACTTATTTCATACTTTGGGTTATAATCCAGTACTACTTTATTTCATTTGTTCCTGAAATTCTCCCAGCTTTTTCTGTTGAGAGTATGTGTGTGTGTGTGTACTAGCTCAATTACATATACATATCTAAAGCATTTGTATATGTAACCAGCTATTGCATATACCACTAGCCATACAAGCTAAACATGAATTCATCCTGATATCCTTAATGCTGATCCATCCCCATGTATATCATTCTAGCCTCCTCCTTTGCTCATCTATAAATTTCCACTCCAACACTGAGAACCCTGCCTCCCACCATCTATCACTCATTTAATTAACTGTTCAATTCCAATATACCTGTATAGCCATGTCAGAACTTACACAGCACACTGTAGCCTCAAGCTCCTGGCTCAAGGGATCTTCCTGTTTTAGCTTTCTCAATAGCTGGGACCACAGAAGAGCATGTACCACTACACTTGGCCTCTTTTAATGTTAGTTTTATAAACTCAAATCAGTGCCAACCTTATATAGATCAGTACCTCCTCCCCCATTCTATTCAGTGTCATTATTTCAGACATTTGTAAAATAGTTCCATTATTCTGTTAAATTCTACATTCTATCCTGGAAGTCTCAGAACATACTAATGGTTTATTGATTTACATACGTTAAGAATCACTCATTGTGCTGTAAATTTCAATGGATTTGGACAAATGCACGTTGCCATGTATCCACCATTAGAGTACCATGTAGAATTGCTCAACTACTCTAAAATATCTCCTGTTTATCATCTATTCAATGCTCTTCTGCTCCTCCCAAACACCACCAATCACTGATATTTTTCACCATCTTTACAGTTTTGCCTTTCCAGAATGTCTTATAGTTGGAATCATACAATATGTAGTCTTTTTAGACTGGTTTCTTTCACTTAGAATATGTGCCACGTATTTAAAGTTCAACTATGTCTTTTTGTGGATTGCTAGCTCATTTCTTTTTATTGCTGAATAATATTCCATTGCATAGATATACCACAATTTATCCATCCTCCTACTGAAGGCTATCTCAATTACTTCCAATAATTTGGCCATTATGAATAATGTGGCTATAAATATTCATAAGCAGGTTTTTGTTTGACTCAATGGAGTAAATATCTAGGAGAACAAGTGCTAGATCATAAACTAAGACTATATTTCACTTTGTCTGAAACTGCCAGACTGTCTTCTAACATGGATGTACCATTGTGCACTTCTACCAGCAATGATTTGGGAGTTCTATTGCTCTGTATCCTTACCAGCAACTGGTATTGTGACTTTTTTTTTTTTGAGACAGAGTCTCAAGCTATCCCCCTGGGTAGAGGGTATTGTGACTTCTTTGGATTTAGGTTATTCTAATAGGTACCATAATGGTATCCTATTGGCATTTTACTTTATTTTTTTTTTACTTTGAGACACAGTCTCACTATGTTGCTCTTAGTAGAGTGCTGTGACATCACAGCTCACAGCAACCTCAAACTCTTAGGCTTAAGAAATTCTCTTGCCTCAGCCTCCTAGTAGCTGGGACTACAGGAGCCCACCACAATGCCTGGCTATTTTTTTGTTGTCGTTGTTGTTATTGTTGTCATTCTTGTTTTTAGCAGGCCCTAGCCAGGTTCGAACCCACCAGCCTCAGTGCATTTGGCTGGTACCCTAACCACTGAACTATGGGGGCCGAGCCTGATATTTAATTTTATTTTATTTTTTATAAACAATATAAATTTATTGCTCACAATTCTGGAGGTGTGGAAGTCCAAAATCAAGGAGCCAGCAAATCTGATGTGCCACCTTCTATGAGTTTCTTTTTTAAAAAAAATTGAATTCTTATTGGTATTTTAATTCACTTCCCAAATGAAAAACTGTGTCGAGCATGCATCCTTTCATATGCTTATTTATCATCTGTATATCTCCTTTAGTGAGATGACTAGTTAGATATTTTACCCATTTTTTAAAAATAAGATTGTTTAAATTTTGAAATTCTTTATATATTTTAGAGAAGTCCTTCTTTTTATTCAAGAAGAAAGCATCCCATTTCTCCTCATTGAGTCTGGTACTAACTGAAGGTGTTTCGTATTAAGAGACTTTCTTTACCAAGTTGAGGAAGCTCCCTTCTATTCTTAGTTTGGTGAGAGTTTTTATTATAAATGCTTATTGGATTTTGTCAAATGCTTTTTCTGCACCAATTGATATGATCATTCAATAATGCTTCTTTGGCCTATTGATACAGTGGCTCTTTGTCTTTTAAAATATGATATCCTTGAAACCCAAGTGCCCACCGACCCATGAATGGATCAATAAATTATAGTATATGTATACCATGGAATATACGCAGCCTTAAAGAAAGATGGAGACTTTACTTCCTTCATGTGTACATGGATGGAGCTGGAACATATTCTTCTTAGCAAAGTATCTCAAGAATGGAAGAAAAAGTATCCAATGTACTCAGCCCTACTCTGAAACTAATTTATAGCTTTCATATGAAGGCTATAGCCCAATTATAGCCCAAGAATATGGTGAAGGGGAAGAGGAAGGGGAGGGAAGGGGGAAGGATGGGTGGAGGGAGGGTGATTGGTGGGACCACACCTATGGTCCATTTTACAAGGGTACATGTGAATCTTTCTAAATGTAGAATATAAATGTCTTAACACAATAACTAAGAAAATGCCATGAAGGCTATTTCAAATTGTATATAAAACCAGTACACTGTACTCCATGACTGCATTAATGTACACAGCTATGATTTAATAAAAATAAATAAAATTAAATAAAAGTAAAAAAAAATGATATCCCTGTTTTTCCACATAAAGTATGATGTGAATATTATTACCTTCATTCCTACTGCTATAAGTAAAATATGCTAAATTTTCCATACCCTGATCTCAAAACTATTTCTGCTATTGACAAAATTCCAAATTATTTTCTTTAATCAATTATTCTTAATGTAGATAACATCTATTTATGTAGTTGGTTTTTTCATCCCTCAATATATGATTTCACATTTATTTTTATTACATTTAATTATACATATATTCATTTAACAAATATTTATTTGAGTTCATTTGATATGCTATTGTATTCTAGGTGCTAGAAATTGACCATTGAGCAAAAGAGGCAATGTCTTTGCTCTCACAGAGCTTACACTCTGGTGAAGGTGACAGAATATATATAAATCAAACACTATACACAATAGACTCTGAATCACTTTTTCATAAATGCTATGAAAAAATAGATCAAGATCTGGGAATACATGAGAATATCTGCAGCAGAGATGTTCATGTACTGAGCATGGTCAAAGAGAGCCTCTCAGATTTAAAGTGATGCTTGAAGAATGAGAAGTCAGTTTGTTGAGATTTTCTTTTGAATTCAGCATGTTTTACCATCCATAGCTTTGCTTTATTAGGCACAATCAGCAGGGCAGGGCAAGGACAGACCTCTCTGTTGGCTCTATCACCTTCAAAGAGTATCAACTCAGCTAAGATGGAACTACATTTCCCATAATTCCTTTCCTTCATGGTTCTGAGCCAAAGGACACAGCAGCCATGTTTAGGCTAGGAAGTTTGGCACAGGGCCAAGGTGTTGCAGCTCCTGCACATCCACGTAAATCTTCTACCTGACGTTACCAGCACACTGCAACCACCAGGAAGACAGCCCCATTAACTTCTCTTTCTCCTGATAGACACCTGCATTATTAAATGGGAAATTTAGAGGCCAAGGCAGGATCTAGACATCTTCATGCCTTCCAATTTGTCCTTGCTCTTCCCTACTTTACAGCCATCTTTTCTTCCTGACTTCTGCCAAGCTCACTTCAAGCCCAATAGCAACTATAAAAGCAACAGCCTTACACTTTAACCAGTTACCACAATACAGAGATATGGTCATATGTCTGTAATCAGTCCCTTATTTCATATCATTCATAGGGCTTCCACTTCTATAACTGAATTCTAACTGATTCAGGGACCCACTCATTTCCTTAAGCTATTTCAAACTTTTTTCTTCCAACTCCTTTCTTCAAACTATTTGTGATTTAACTTATACAAGATAATTAACCAACCATGAATTCATTTGGTGTGCTATTATTTATACCATATTCTGCATATCATCTGCAAGGACATCATTAGAAGTCTTGTAAATACATACCTAAAATCAAAAAGACCATACTTATAGCTTTCCTTGAACCTACCAATGTAAGAAAAACAAATAAGTTTACTTTGGCATGATTTCTGGTGATTACTATTTCTAAGATCCAACAAGTTACCTGTTTAATAATTCTTTTCATAATTTTGTACGAAATTGCTATCAGGCTTGCTACCCAGTAATTTTCAGAATTCATCTTTTCCTTTGTTTGAGAAAAAAAGGCACCTCTCTGGTTCCCTGTGATTCTTCAGATTACTGGCAGTGCTTCTCTAATCACAGCTATAAATTCTTTCTGTACCCCAAGGATGTAATTTGTCTTACCCTGGAGACTTGTACTAATTCAAAGCAGTTTGATTTGCTCTTACTATTTCTTGTCAAGAGTGTTACCAGCTGTGGGCTAAGGTCTATTACCCACTCACTCTGACCAAGAAAACACAAGTTGAGCACAGCCCATAGAGGAAATGGTACTTACTCAGTATGTGGTATAATGTGTGCCGCTTAGACACAAATGTGCATATAATTACCTAGGATCTTGCTGAAATGCAGGCTTTTCTTTAGCAGGTGTAGATGGGGCCAGAGATTCTGCATTTTAATAAGCTTCCACAAGTGACACTGCTATTAGTCCATGGACCACTTGTTTAATAGTGAGGATATAGTGGGAAGCAGAGGCATATTCTCTGGGAAACTAATGAAGTTGCAAAGTCCATCACTTGCACTGGCTCCCTTGAGTAATGGCAGCTTCCAGAGCTAGAGAATATGAATCCAAGGAAGTCAATGCACAGTTAGGAAGTATCTCACATAAGCATTTCTGATAAAGTACTTACATATCTCAGGAAAAAAGAGACCCAAATCTCCAAGTTTCAATGATTTGTTGTGATTTCTTCTTTCACTTTAAATACTCACATGGTACATAATACTGTAAATTATAATTTTATATTCTCTATCTCAAAGAGGATCCCCAAACTGTGTACCTTTTAGGCCCCTAAAGACCTGGATCTATCAATGTAGATTATAAAACTCTGTTTCTGCCAGTTACTAGTGAACTAGTCTAGACATGGATTCCAAAGATCATGAGTAAAGAATGGAATTTACTCCAAGTTTGCTTTTAATGTGGTTTGTTACTGAAGTAACTAAAACCCAAAAATTACACAGGGTACTGGTACAGATGGAGACTGACTCTCCCCATTGCCTTTTTTTATATCTCATGAATCACTGTCCAAAGTTTGGTGGTCCTAGCAGTCTACATGCAGGAAGAGGCTCAACTAGGCAGAACTTTCTCCAACTGTAGACTTGTGCATGCAGCAGACAGACCCTCAACAGCAGAATATTTCCCACCTCCTGGTGTTAAGGTTTTGGTGTAAACTCTTCCCCTTAAGACTTTCTTCAAACCAATAAAACATGGCAAAAGCACTAGAGTATCAGTCTAGTGATTCTATTATGGTAGACTGGAGAGAGAGAGAGGCCAAAGAGAAAGGAGAGAGAGGAGAGACTCACTCTTCTGCTGACCTCCAAGAGGCAGTCATACATGAACTGAAGAACTGCCTGTGGAGAGCAGAGCCACCTGTCAACATGGCCTCTAAGAGCTGAGGGCCTCATTCCTATAACCCCAAAGTGCTGAATTCTGCCAACAACCCCATGAGCTTGGTAGAGCACCATGAGCTCCAGGAAGGAACGCAGCCTCTCTGACACCTTCATTACAGTCTGGTCAGACCCTAAGCAGAGGATCCAGTTCAGTCATTTTGACTCCTGGCCCACAGAAACTGAGGTAATCAATGTGTGTTGCTTTCAGCCACTAAGTTTGTGGTAATTTGCTGCACAATAATAGAAAGGCATAATCCATCAAGCCACATTGGCACCCAGAAACCACTTATACTATCTTATGAGGCAATGATTCTTCTTCTGAGGGAGAAGCCTCATCTTGATTCCAGAACAAAGTTCTTACTGTGCAAGCCCTAGAGCTACCTGTCTTCTAAGTCTGCCTTACAGAGTGGGGTTTTCAAGGTACAGACATACCTCGGTAGAGACCAGCAGGACTGTCTATGCAATTTATAAAGCCCAGCATAAAATGAAGATGTGGGGCTCCTGTTCAAAGACTTTTAAGGATTTCAAGATGGCAACAGCAGGTTATTATACCAAGTTTGGGGCCCACTATGGACATGGCCCTGTGCAACTGTACTCTTGAAGCTCTTTCTTATTATCAGGTTAGATATGGCTTGGACAAGTTATTTAAACTGAGCCTCAACACACTCATTTGTAGAAAATGGTATACTATAACTTGTACCACAGAGCACTGCAAAATTTCAAGAGGCCAATATATGTGGAATTCCCTGCCTAGCCTAGGTGCTCAAGAGATGTTGATTTGTTTTATCTTCCTCTCACTCATTGCTTGTTATTGAGCAATCAGCCTCAAATATACACATTCTTCTTTATTCATCTTTTTTACCCTAAACACAATATAGTAACTTTAGTTGTCCAAAGACCCACTGGTTACAAGAAAAGCCAAAAATAAGAAATTCTTTGGAATCTTATTACTCGTTTTCAGATCCTTTTTCCTGTTTTATTATTTTAAAAAATCAGGAAGTTACATAAAGTTTTATAGCACAGATTCTGAAACATCTCAAGGTTTTCCAACATAAATCTCTGTCATCTTATTACTCTCCTCTTACATACCTGCAGTTAGAAAATCTCTCCCACCCACTGTTCCCTGAGTATTGTGGCACCCACCTGTCATATTTGTGACTCACCACAATAGACCCTCAGCTGGTATGTTTGAGGATTAGAAGAAGCAGCTCTAAGAATGAAAGTAGGTCATTAGGTTGGAAAAGTATCTATTTATTCTTTTTATATTAAAAAATAATTTCTCAAATGCCTTCTTTACATCTTGTGAGTATATGTATGTTCAATATCACATGGTCCCAGCAGTCTATATAAGAGGAAAGGCTCCAGGAGGCAGATTCTGACAACCTCAGCATACAACCCACCACTACTACTTTGTTGGGAATCATCATTATTTTAGAAAGAATTCTATACAGTTTACTTTCCAGGGATGTACAGGAGTTATTTTTGTTTTCTAAATTTGTTTCTGGGCTTTTCTATTTTTGTTCTCTAAATTTGTTTCTAGCTTTTCATGACTTGCTAATCCCTGTCCTCCCTATCATGTAAAGTTTTGTGCAGGCAATATATGACTTAATATTTGATGTAAAGGCCTGGCATGGTGGCTCATACCTATAATCCTGACCAAGGGAGTGGATAGCTTGAGCTCAGGGGTTTGAGACCAGCCTGAGCAAAAAGGAGTCCCTGTCTCTACTAAAAATAGAAAAATTCACCTGTTGATGCCACAGCACTCTAGTCTAGGTAACAGAGTGAGACTATCTCAAAAAATAAAAGATTTTTGATATAAAATGGGACCACACATACAAACACATAATTGAGGATCTAAATTCAGAACACTTATACTTCCACAAATTGATTCCACAAATGTCAGAATCAATGTGGCTGCTAGGAAGTAAGCTGAATTATTAACTTATATGTTTTTATGTAAATGGAAAGTAACTTTCCATATGTATAAGTAAATACACCCCTGATTTTTAGTTGATCCATTGCTATAGTCACTCCCAACACAGTCACTAAAAGAACCACAGTTAATCTCCCTTGCAGCCTGAAATAAAACTCAAGAACTTTCTTTCTGAGAAAATTGTATAAATGCCAGTTGCAAGTATTGAAAGTATTAAGTGTATAGCTTAGTCTCATTATAATGGTTTGAATGGTATTTTGTGAACTATCCCAGGACACCAGATAATTTTGGTAATGATGTTTAAATTACATAAGTTCCCATGCTGGTCATTTATAAACAAATTTTTGGAACGCAAAATACAATGCCCATAATTTGGGGCCTACATGAATTATGATATTTAAAACTGTCAAGAGTACAAACCAGAGAAGGTTATGAGAAACAACAATGATATATTAATAGTACATGTTTACTATCCTATCCCTAAATTTTTCCTTCCACTCTTTCTGAAAATTCATGATCCCAGCTATTATTTTCATTCATTATTTCCTACCGATCTGGTATGCTGAGGTTAATGCAGGTATGGCATCCCAGCATCTCTCACCTCTTTGCCTGTATATGGAATAAGAGGTAGTGGTTAAAATCACGAGATACTGGTCCATGCTCTGTCTACAAGATCGAAGGGCTGTATTTGGCTTTTAAATAACAGAAAACTCAACTTCTGATTGTAATAAAAATGAAGAAAGGGTAAAAGGAATGAAAGACGTAAAGCAGGAAAGATGAAAAACAATCCAAAAGAAGACAGAGCTGTGTGGCACATGAGCATCCAAGTAGCTTAAAGCAAAAAAATCAGTGAAAAAAAATGAAGGAATAAACTTTGAGGGAAGTGAGCAGAAAAGAAGCCTGCAGTGTGTTGGAAAAGAGGTGTCCAAAACTCATGGCTCTTTTCATATTTATTAAATACATATTATTACTTATATATTCATATCCAAGAAAGACTAGGCAACTTCTGGAGCCACAATGATAGCTTCAAAAGAATTGCATCAACTTCAAAAGCATTGCATCTTTTCTTTAAAGTGAACACTATTTTCACAGTTTATCAGTGTCAAATCTACATCTGCACCTTTGTGTATGATAAAGACTAGTAGGGTTTCTCATCTCTGACTTCCAATAAAATCCCAGAAAAGTGGTCATGAAAATTTCAACTAAGGTCGATGATCAAAGGAAATTGAGAAGAGAGAACAGATTCAAATAAATTTTCAGGACTTAATCAAAATATAAATGGTGAGGATAATAAGACAGAAAAACACAGTCATGTGTAACTTGATACACATTGAGGATACATACATTTAACACAAAGAAATTAAGGCATCAATAAACTCTAAAAGGAGAATTTTCAATTTAAACCAAAATTCGATTCTGTCTAGACTGAATCTGATCTTACTTAATGTCCTTCTCATAAAGGTGTCAGATGCTGTGTGATTGTTTCTTTTTTGGTTGTGAATATAAAATGAATAAGAATAGAGAAAGTGCCTGTGAGCTCATTTATCTCAAGACCTTAGAGGCTTTAGAGAAATCAATCTCAATACTCACTGAATTTGTGAGCTTAAAAGTGCTATACAATGAATTGTATCATTGCTTTGGGTTTTAAGGTACCTATGAAATATTCTTAAAACTTGGCAGATTTTCATCCAGATCATGGTGGGGTTGGGTGTCAGTGTTAAGAGTGATGGTTAGGAAACTGGGAACAGGATGCACTGTTTCATTTAGGGATTCATCTTATAGGAGAGAACTTCTCTCTGCAGATCATAGGATTTGCTTGACCTTCACAAGGTTGTCTCTGCCAATGAGTCATCTCTCCAGTGTTGATCCACTCCCATGCCCAGAGTTCACCCACAGGCTGTCCTGCTCAGAACAGACCCTCATTCTGCATAGACAGAAACAAGAAGGGACAGCCTTCAGTCACTCCATGGAGGAACCTCATAATAGCCAGTGTTGCTCAGGATGGAAAGGGGCGTCTTAGGAGATGGTGATGTTCCTTCTGCCAGGAATATCCAGGCTGTCTGTCAGCACAGAAAAGATACAAATATGATGATTATGGTGGAATTTGATGAACATTTTCTACCAGTGATTTACTGAAATTAGAGAAGCACAGGAAAACCAGAGATAAAATATTAGAGATTGAAGGGACAATTTTGCAAAGGATAAGAGAATCTATAGATGCAATGGGAATGAATCTTTATAAATTAAGATGCAAGTCTTCATTTAAGGTATATACCATTGACAGTACAATATTAAACATGTGCCCTGTAACAGTAAAATAAAAAGAAAGCCTCTTGAAAATGTACTTTACATGAGAAAATAAGCATTTAACAATAAGAATTCAATTACTGCCCTTAAAGAATTACTACAGAAAAGCCGTTGCTTTACTTGCTGGTCACTGGTTCAGCCAGAATGACTTATTCCTACTTTTTGTCTTGCTAACCCTTTTTTAAAGCAACCTTATTTTAAATTAAATTGGGTACCTTCCATATTGGCAATATTTATGTTACGAGGAGAGCCGGAGCACCATGCAGAGACAATTTTTATTGACCTGGCTTCATTTTCCCTCTTCTCTCTTAGTTTTTAGTTCCCAGTTTCATTTTTATGTATCCCTTATGGAAGATTAATTTTATTAAATACCACATTTTGCTACACTGGGATTATGGTAAACAGAAATTTAGAATCCTCTGTGTACTCTGCAAAACATTAAAATGACAGAAATATGCATTAAAAAGAATAGAGAGTGTAATAATGCTTCATGTAGCATATTACCTGCTTTCACTCAATACTCCCACTTTTTTCTTACCAATTATTGAGTTGGGCTCAGCACCTAATGTTCTAGGTTCTTGAAGTCAAACAGTGAATGTAGAGGGCAGGGTAAGAGTAGTAGATAATAGTTGAGAATAGATACAGGTGCATCACTGGACCATGAAGAATAAGACATAAATTGCTTCATAAGAAGAAGAAATTTTAAGACTTTTAAGGCTAAGAAAATACCAGGAACTTTTGGTATTAGCTCCAGCATGTAAAGATCTTAGAAATCATCATTCCCATGATGGCAGCAAGAAAAAAGCTAAACAAATTAAAAATCAAAAGCTTTTTTAGACAAATCAGAGAATTCAGGTCACAGGGCAAACAAGCCCCCACCCTAGATTTGGAAGGACAGGCAAATACAGAGAATCACAGCCAGGAATAGTTTACCTGGTGCAAAATTTACTGCAGCCATGAACTTGCAAATACTTAAATGATATAATTTTAACAAAGTGCTTGAGACTAAATACAGGCTAGCTTAAGAGTGAGAAACCTCTAGACTAGAGGCCAAATCTAAGCAAGCTCCCCCTGTTGGTGGATTTTACCTCTCAGAACATTACCAGGACCTCACAGAAAAATGTTTCTGGCAAGGGTAGTATAGCATAGAGTAACCATTTAAAAATGTACCCAGAGCATTCTTCATAACAAAGTCTTCTGGAGAAAGTGATACAAGAGCCTTATCTAACCAAGGAGTAGGGCATTTATTTAACTCCAGCCCCTTTAGGCTTCCTGTCTCACCTACAATGAGAACAAAAAAGAGGTAAGAAATACTTATACAAGTACACAGGCCCACTTAAAGACTGAGATTTAATCATAAGATCATAGAATACTCTGCCTACCCCAACTCTTACCATGGTAACAACAGGACTCTAGCGTAACAGTGGATACATATGGAAGAGGAGGAAGCTACATATTCTACTTAAACAGGAGTTCTCAGGGAAACTCAAAGACAACAGAGGAGACAAAAACAAGTGACAGGAACCATAAGCCTCCAGCTCTTAGATCTATAGCAAACATTAAACACAGTCCAGTTCTTGTCGGCACAGAATCTCACACTAAACTAAAGGCCTGTTCACCTAATTTACGTTATTTAATACATGATGTTTAGCTTTCAACAAAAAAATTACAAGTCATGATAAAGAGAAAACACAGTCTGAAGAGACAAGGCAAGTATCAGATGTGACACAGATGTCACAATTATCAGATAGTGAATTTAAAGCAATCATGATTAATATGTTAAGGTCCAAAAGGAGAAAAGTAGACTACATATAAGAATAGATGGCCAATACAAACAGAAATACAGAAACACTAAGAAAGGATCAAAAGGAAAGACTAGAAATCAAAAACACTGTGAAAGAAATTAAGAATGCCTTTGATGAGCCAGTGAGTTAACTGGTATGACTGCAAGAAGAGTAAGTGCCTATTGATTAGGGAAAGAAACCAGCCTGAAAATGCTATATGCTGGATGATTCCAATTATATATTCTGGAAAATACAAAACTACAGCCACATTTTGAAAAATCGTGGTTGCCAGGGGCTTGGAAGTGCTAGGGAAGGATAAATAAATGAAGCACATAGGATTTTTGGAGTGATTAAAACACTTTTTATTATACTATAATTCTGGATTTATGGTATTATACATTGTTCATAACCCATAAAAAATACAGCACAAAGATCAAATGTTAATGTATGCAAATTTTTAATAAACTATAGTGAAGGTCAGGGTATTTAGAGAGGTAATATAGACCTTAACAAGAGAATCTAAATATATTACAAATGTCTGAAACAAACTCACTGAAGATGAAGGGAGAGTAGGTGCTGGCCTAAGTGACTTTGGTGATGAGTAGAGTCCATAATACTAAAAGCAAAAGGAAGCACACATAAGGACTTTACTCTAGTTAATAAAATTATTTCTCACAGGAGAAGTTAACAATTCTGATACAGCCCTACATGTATCTGAGCAACTAGGTAAAGGGGTAGCAGACGGTGGAAACTGGCCAGTCTCTCACTGTTGGAGTGGGAATTTACAGGTAAGCAAGAAGAAGAGGCCTGAATGACTCACGGATTAAAGCTGGAGTCATCAGTAATAACTTATATTTAACTTAATATTGATAAAAGTGCTTACATATAGAAGTGTGTGTGTTTATGCATGCTCACGAGTTAGAAATATGCTATACCCACACGTACTTCTTTGCTCTCTCAACTGAGCACTTAAACAAAATGGCACCCTTTTGAAAACAAACATGTTTGTTTCTAATGCCAAACATATCTTGGTTTCTAATACCATTCTCCACTAAGAGGAACCTAGAGAAATGGTTGATTCTAGTACTAAGGCAAGATATATACAAAATTAGTCTAGACTCAGCATCTTACATTGTCAGAAAGTAAGAAAATGATAAAAAAGAAAAACAAATCCTTAACTCCATACTGATGGGAATATACCCCAAGGGCCCAGGAACTCCCTTTGGCCAAAGCTGGAACAACTTAAGCAACAAATAAAGTTATATTGATTATAATCCAAAGTATAAAATAACTATCTGTGAGTCCATATTCATACAAATAAATGACTGGATAAGTTAATAAATTGGGATAAGAAATGTTCCAAATAATTTATGTAGACACTCTACCTTGAAGAAAGTGGAACATAATTCTCTACTTAACTGTGGAATAAACATAGTGACTTCCCTCCAAAAAACCGGTATGAAAATGGAGAAAGAAAAAAAATAGTAACTTTATAGGGAAGAAACCTGACAAGCAGTCCTTCAGCCAGGTGATCAAGGTCAACATCAGTGATAAATCACGTTGATAGTAGTGCCCTCAAAAGGATATGAAAAAAAAATTGGAACTATACTTCTGTTGCATTCTTCTCCTTCCTAAAAAATCCTAACTCCTGTAAAATCATGAAAACACATCAGACTAATCCAAATTGAGGGACATTCTACAAAATACCTGACTAGTAATCCTTAAAACTGTCAATGTCATCAAAAACAAGTAAAAGGAGAAACTGTCACAGCCAAGAGGAAACTAAAGAAACGTGACAACTAAATATATATAATGTGAGATCCTGGAAAGTAAAAAGATATTAGGTGAAAAATAAGGAAATATTTATAAGTTGTAGGCTTCTATTAATAACAAAGTACCAATATTTGCTCACTAATTATATCAAATATAATTGATCAAATATAATCAGGGGAAACTGAGCACAGGGTATATAGGAACTCTCTGTGCTATGTTCTCAATTTTGTTCCAAAAATAGTCCTAAAAATAAAATCTATTAAAATAAATGCCCAGCTCAGAATGACTAGAAATCCTATTGCTGTGGTTTGACCATCTCCCCTCAAAAGCCGATGTTATCAACTTAATTCCCACCACAACAGTACTTCTGAGAGGTGATTAGGCCATGAGGTCATGAATGGATCAAGGTCATTACTGAGGTAAGGGGTTCCTTATCACAAGAGTAAGTTGTTATTGCAGGAGTGGGTTCCTTATAAAAGGACACTTTCTCTCTGTCTCAGAATCTTGCCTTCAGCCACAGGATGATACCACCAGAAAGCCCTCACCTAATGTTGGCCCCTTTATATTATACTGCCCAGCCTCTAAAAATGTGAGAAATTTACTAATTTTCTTATAATTACCCAGTCTTTGGTATTTTGTATAGCAGCACAAAAGGATTAGGGCACCTATACCTAGGATTTCATTCCTATTCATATTATCAACTTACTTTTATGACATTGATTAATCAGCTGTGCTTCAGGTTATGTAACAGTAGTTGAGAATTACAAAGATCAATTATAAATCCATATCCAAACTCTGCTTTGGGTAAAATACTACATTGGTGCTTAAAGGATATAAAATCCTATAAAAGATAGGACTTTTTTTCTTTTCAAAAAAATCTTCTGTCAAGCTAGGGGCAGGGGGACACACTTAAAAGGAAAATACTAATTTACAATAAGCAGCAAATAAATATAAATGCTATGTAAGTTCAGAAAGGATGTTGATTCAGTAAATAAAAAACTGTGCCATAGATGAGCTAGTGCAAGATTAGGAGAGGTGGACGGAGAGGGGAAGAAATGTGATGAGTACAGAGAGTGGAAGTAAACAGATGGAGTGAGAGAAGTCTCAGGAGTTCAAGTGGGAGCACCTGCAGCACTTCTGATTGTGGAAATATGAACAGTGTCTCCCAAATGCTGACCGACATAGCAGAGAGCATAACAATTACAATATTCCAACCAATAAGTACTTAGTAAATTCAGAGCAAATATTAACCTAAAAAAATAAAGCAAATATTAATAACTTTTATAATGTGTCATTATTATTCCAAAGAACTCACGCTATTCCTCAAATATAATTTCACTTAACTTTTCATTAAAGTATTAAAAGCAAGGCCAGGTGCCATGGCTCGGCCTATATTCCTAGCACTCTAGGAGGCTGAGGTGGATGGATTACTTGAGCTCAGGAGTTTGAGACCAGCCTGAGCAAGAATGAGACCGTTTCTAATAAAAATGGAAAAATTATTGGAGAACATGGTGGCAGATGCCTATAGACCCAGCTACTCAGGAGGCTAAGGCAAGAGGATCTCCTTGAACCCAGGAGTTTGAGGTTGCTCTGAGCTATGAAGCCATGGCACTCTAGCCTGGGGCAAGAGAGTAAGACTCTGTCTCAAAAAAAATAAAAGGTATTTAAAGCAGTAAAAGTATGAGATAAAGACTATAAAAGACAGAATATAGGGTTTCTAAGGTAAATCTGAGGCTAAGATTTGAGTTTCCAGAATCTTATAGGAGAGGGTTTTTCTCCTGGTTCAGGTGCATCATCAATGGGGTAACACTTGAATGTTCTCTAAAAGGTTAGAGGACTAGAAAAGTTCCAGTAAATGTACTTTGAAAGCCAGGGAACCTAGAGAAACACAAACTGGAAGAAAAACACTGAATTATCATGTGATTGAACATTAAAATGTTTTATTATTTGACATTTTATTTATATAAATATCTACTTCCATATTATGCAGAATAAAATGTTTTAGATTGAGATCGAGATCCATTTTTTATTGTATTACAGATAAATCAGATTCCAGGGGTTCCCTATTTTCCTTTCTCCTTTGAAACCTTAAAAGGGGAGAGATCTTTAAGCCCTGCATCTCAAATGGGTGCCTGTTAATGAACCCACACTTCCTTCCATTCCCACTCTCTAAAACCAAACACAAACTCCATCACCCTTTCTTAGAAACCTTCCCTCATTTAAGAATGTTCTACACAAAATAATAATAATACCTAACATTTCAAATAACATTATTATCACTTGACTTTGTATTTCAAGCTGGGGCAAAACATATGAAGAATTTATAAAAAGGCAATAGAGAGACAGAATATTGAAGTGATCTAACCAAGATCAGATGCCTAAGAAAGGGCATGACTTACTACTTAAATCAGCAAAGTTTAATTTCGGAGCATCAAAGACTTTATTTCAGAAATTTACTGCTGTGTGGAGAGGGACTGTTAAGTAGTGCTGCTATGAGGGCTTTGGTTTCATTTCCTTTGCTTTTAACAGTTCTCCAGCCAGAAGGAAATAGCTTCATTCTAGAGGGTCAGAGATTATGACAGCAGCAATTAAGATGAGATTCCACCGATAACATTAGCATACTGCCCACTGCTCAGACTTCGGGATGTGTAAGGGGCTGCCTGTGTGGGGCAGATAGGCTGGGAAGGGTTAGGATGAAAAGGTCCTGGGTATGGTCACTTAGCAGCAACGCTTCAGGAAAGGCCCTGCCAGTAGCAAGCCCTCTTGATGATTAAGCTTTAATTCAGTGACCAGTTCAATACCTTATCCATATCTTCCTGCATAAGAACTCCCTAATTAATACTTTACCTCCCTGTGCTGCATCACCAGGGATCAAGCATAGCCCTCTTTCTTGCCTTCTCTTTTGGCTGTAATTATTTCCAGAGCCACAACCCTCCAATAAAGTCTCGACCCTGAGACACAGACTGTACTACTTACCTACCCATCAAATGCCAACTGGATCCTTCTCAACACTGATTTCTAACCCAGATGTGTTCCTACTGCAGTGTGCTACCGGCAGCCCACCTCCAGCAATCCTGGCACCCAAGTATGGTTGACAGGGAACCCTAAAATAAACTTCAAATGGCAGTAACAAAAAGGGAATTGTTAAAGTTTATTTCAAATTCTTAAATTTCTCAAGTAAATAGTTCTATTACACCTCATGGTTAATCCCACTGGTTGTATTTATATATGACATTTCTTTTTAAAAAAATTAACTTTTAATATGTTTTTTAAAATGTTCTGCCAATTGGCAAAACAACGCATCTAAATCTTAGAGAATTCAAAGGGGGGAAACAGAAAAAGAAGTATCACTCTTAATTAATTTCTTAATTAATTTCTCAAGAATGTTAACAACATGGATCACACTGCAATAGTTTGGTTTCCTAATTTCACTTAGTATTTTACCATGAACATTTTCTCCTGACATTAATAATTCTTTGAAAATGATTATAGCTGCTGCATGATTTTTCTGTATAAGGATGTACAATAATTTATTTAACCATAGCCCTAAGGTCTTTTTCTCTTAGCTTATGAAAACTGCTTAGGGTGAGGTTAAACAGGGGCACTGTCTAAAAAATGAAAAGCATCACTATAGGCTCAGAAAAAATAACAGATCCTTCAGCCATATTCTCACTAACATTAGAATGGAAAATGTCCTGAGTGTTATTTCACGGGGAAAAATCATTACATACCTAACTAAGCACAGTAGCCTTTCCAGGCCACAAACAGCAAGAAAAAGGATTCTCTCACCTCATAGGTAAAGGATTGATATAAAAACAATTCCGGATTTAAGTCAAACATTGCTTCGACTTTGAAAATTGAAAATAAAGTGCATAAGACATTTTTAGAAACACAAGACAAAAAATTGTCAACAGTAAACCTCAAAATGGATTGAGCCATGTAGACTTTCTCTGTACCTGAATCTTGAGGCTTATGCCCCATGACCTGTCTCCAAATCCAGAAGCTGGAAAGCCCAACTTCTGCTCTGGCAAAATACTAATCTTCTAACCCTTTGATAATCCCAAAATAACCCCTAAAGGAGAAAATGGCAAAAGCATTCCAGAATCAAGGATAGGCTACAAATACATGTTTATTTATTTAATACTAAAGATTAAGAATATGAAACACACACAAAGACTGTTTTGCTTCTACTAACTGACCAACAAAAATAGAACTTGCCTGAGAAAATAAATTACCCTTACCAACATAGAAGAATTAATCGGGAATAAATCTGCAAAAAAGTCCACTGCCCAAAAGACAGGACTGACTTAGCCATTCTTGTATCCCTGGCATCCACCCCACCATCTGGACACATATTTAGACACAAAAGAAATTCAGTTAATGTTAAACTGAACAGTGAAGCAGGACTATGAACATGATGCATATTTCAATGCAATTATCAATAGAACAAAAAGAATTCATGGAAAAACAAAGCAAATGACATGCTTTTTCCAGCAGCTGGAGTTTAAGCCCCTCAAGTAAAATAATGTAACTGTAAGGATTTTCCTCCAAGGCCTCAAAGTTCTAGTCAATGAATGGAGGTAATAAAAGCATTTAATCAATTATGCATAGAAAACTCTGATTTCAAATATCAAACAGAAAAGATGAAATAAACAAGGTGCAATGCTAAGCACATTTTGTTACTAGAAAAAATAAAACATTTTAGAAAGGTTACTAAAAGCTGTACTAATATGTAAAAATCAATTGCATTTCTAAACACTAGCAACAAATCATAAAATATAATAGATCCTATCTTAAAATAACATAAAAAACACAAAGTAGTTGGAAATAAATTTAACAAAATATATGCAATACCTTTATTAAAAATACTAAAGATTCATTAAAAACATTTAAAGAACTAAATAAATGGACTAAATAAATATGGTGTTCATATATTGGAAGATTATACAGTTAATTCTTGAATAACATAGTGATAGGGATACCAACCCCCCATGCAGTTGAAAATCCATAAATAACTTTTGAATCCGCTGAAACTTAATGACTCATAGCCTACTGTTGACATAAAAATTGATTAACATATATTTTGTGTGTCTGTGTATTATATACTACATTCTTACAATAAAGTTGGAGAAGGGAAAATGTTATTAAGAAAATCATAAGGGTGGCACCTGTAGCTTAGTCAGTAGGGTGCCGGCCACATACATTGAGGCTGGCAGGTTCAAATCCAGACTGGGCCTGCCAAACAAAAAAATAGCTGGGCGTTGTGGTGGGCACCTTTAGTCCTAGCTACTTGGGAGACTGAGGCAAGAGAATCGCTTAAGCCCAAGAGTTGGAGTTGCTGTGAGCTGTGACACCAAGGCACTCTACCCAGGGCCACAGCTTGAGACTCTGTCTCAAAAAAATAAAATAAAATAAGAAAAAGAAAAGAAAATCATAAGGAGGAGACAACATATTTATTAAGAAGTGGTTCATTATAAAGCTCTCCATACTCAACGTCTTTACTTTGAGCAAGCTGAGGAGGAGGATGGGGAGCAGTGATCTTGCTATCACAGGAGTGGCAGAGGCAAAAAAAATTGGTGTTAAATGGACTCAGGCAATTCAAACCTATGCTGTTCAAGAGTCAATTGTTCCTTGTATAGATGCCAGAAAGTATCAGAAGGGATCTAATGTGATTTTCCTTCCATTTTGTCTCAGCCCCTTTTACTGAAAAGTTCATTCTTTTTCTACTGATCTTTTAATTTAAGTCTGTTATGAACCACATTTTCACTTGCCTTTGATTCTGGGTCTTCTGTCCTGCTCCTGTCTTATTTGTCTCATCCCCTGCCTGCACCATCTGAACCTATAGCCTAAAACTTTATTCATGGCTTAAGCGTTGTAAGTCTTGGTATCTAGTATGACAGTCCCCTATCTTGTTTTTCTTTCTCTTTAAGAGTATCTTGACTATTTTTGGTCCTTTGTTCTTCCAATAGGTATTTTAGAATTATCTAGTGATAGATTTCTAGAGATAGATAGATAGATGAATACAACCACCATGACAAAAATCACCAATTGATTCTTTGGTTATAATTGCATTGATTCTAGAGATAAATTTGAGTAGAAATGACATCTATATAATAATGAACAAAAAATATCTAGGCATATTTTCATGCCATTTATACCCCCTAACATACAGGGAGTATCCTAAATGGCTCCAACTGAAAAATAATAATAATAAAAGCCAGTGCGGTGGCTCACGCCTATAATCCCAGTGCTGTGAGAAGCTGAGGAGGGAGAATTGCTTGAGCTCAGGAGTCCGAGATTTGCCTGAGCAAGATGAGACCCTGACTCCTAAAAAAATGAAAAACCCAGTTGGGCGCCATGGTGAGTGCCTGTAATCCCAAAGGCTTCCGGAGGCTGAGGCAGCGGGATGCTCACAGCCAGAGTCTGAGGTTGCAGTGAGTTATGACACCATTGCACTCTGCTCAGGGGCATAGGGTAGGACTCTGTCACAAAAAAAAAAAAGAAAAGAAAAGAAAAGAAATACAAAATAAGCAAGGAAATTAAAAAAAGGTTACTATACTAACAAAAAAATAACAATCATTTTACTATTCTCACCATTAAATGCTAGAAAATTAGAGTAATATCTTCAGAATTTATAAGGAAAACTTTTGAATTTAGATTATTCTCAAATGTGAAGCAAAATAAATACATTTTTGGATATTCAAAAATGCAGAACATTTATCTCTTGCACACTCCTCTGAGGAAGTCACTTGAGGACAGCCTCAACAAAACAGGACTGGAAATCAAGAAAGAGTGAGATATAAGAAATAGTAACAATAACAACAGAGATAAACCAGAATAAAGGGAAAAGAAATCTTACCCATGCAGCAAATCTAAAAAGCAATTGGTTTCACTTAGGACAGGAAAACACTGCTACCAGCAGAAAAATCTCAAAGATCAAAAAGGGCATAGGTTCCAATCAATATAAAAAGCAGGCCAAATGATATTAGTGGTATTGTGGAAAAGGCATATTTGTTTACTGGTACCAAAGAAAGGGAAGAACAGAAACATCAGGGAAAATACAAAATGGTTCTTATCTTACTAACACAAAGCAAATCAAAGTGTGACAAATGATTTTGTTAGGTAGTTAGCTAGATATGAGCAGGCTGGATGTTTTAGAGTATTATCAAAAATTATACAGATACTAATTTAAAACTTTTCCGAAAAATATAACTCCTGTAAATTAAAAGCAGAAGGAATTGTGTAGGAGAGATTAAATAATGAAATAAACCACTGTATTTCAGTGCGAGATAATGTCTAAAGTTGATAAATCAACTAGTACTCAGGTAAGCATGTTAAAGTAATCACATTAACAAATAGAAAAATCAAAATCAGAAATAGTTTAATGGCTAAACTGTTTGCAAAAATAGTAGCATTGAACTTTATACACAATAAACTGTGTTTTAAAAAAAAGGAAAAGGTGAAATTTAAAAACAAACATTAGATTAAAAGATTTGGATTAATATCCATGGAAATATTATTATGAAAGATAAAACAAAAGAATGATCAAATTCGATCTCTATTAACTGCTTTGCAACTAACATTACTTACAAATGCTACTTGAAAAATGTCTTGCTTCTTTTTTCCCCATATATATTTCAGGATTATTTTCTCCCCATTACTTTCTGAAAGTCATTGGTCCTAATATATTTTGAATAGTTATGTGAATTTTTTACCAATCTTAAATTATACATATGAAAAAGATATATGTTTGTGGAAAAAACTGGGCAATTTTAAAAAATGTGTGCAACATATGATCATAATCCATGCTTCAGAAACAACCACTTTTGATACTTTGGCAATTACCTTAATTGTTTAACATAAATCATACCACAACCAATATTTTGCATTCTACTTTCAAAAATTAATACAAAAATGTTTCCCATGCTATTAAGGGACTATCTGGTATTAAAATGTCATTTTAAAATTAATTTGAGGGAATTTTAAAATAGTGCATAACAGATGTAGAAAAGTGAAAAAATAGAGAAAAGTATAGAAGAGAAAATAATTCTATAATTCAGTGATATATACTTTTAATAGTGTCACATATTTCTTCCCATATTTTCTCTGTATCTGCATAGAGTGTTTTCAGTGGTTGATCTATTATATCTGCAACTTTGTTCTCAGATTCTTTTCATTGAATATTCTAAGAAAAGTATTCTTCCCATATATAAATTTCTTCATGATATCTTCTACATCTTTTTATTTATCAAATTTTAGTAATGCTTGCCCTATTAAGTATTTGGTATTCTTGCACTATTCCAATTATTCAAATAATCAAAAATTATGCAATGAACACATTGTGTATAAAATCTTTGCCTCTTTTGCACTATTTTTATACGTTAAGCTTCTAGGTATATAAATAATGAATCTAAAAGGAATCTAATAAATTTAGATTGTAAAAATATCATTCTGAATAAAAAATTAGAAAAGCAATATAATTTGATTTAAGGGAAGGTGAGTCTTTGACTTATGTTAAATGTTATTGCATAATTTTTTTTGCATAACTTTTTAAAAAAAGAATAAGTGAAAGTTCTTTTCTAGTACTTTGAAAATCAGTGAGAAAGTGTGATGCTGTTTAGGTTGAATGTACGTAAAGTGACCTTAGAAATAGCAATCTTCTTTCTCTCAAAAGTGAGCAATAATCTAAACCTGGCAAGCAAACGGTACTACTATTTTCATTCTTTTTATGGCTTGTGTATCTCTCTGGAAGCATAGAGCAAGAAAATATTCTGGGTCAACTATCACATACCAGTGTTAATCTTCCAGTAAGAATAGCCCATATCACAAAGTCCCAAACCTGCTGATGCTGGTATGGATGTGAAAAAAAGAAAACAATTCTACACTGCTGGTGGGACTGCAAACTAATACAACCTTTATGGAAAGAAGTATGGAGAATCCTCATAGAACTAAAAATTGGCATTCCATTTGATTCCACAATCCCATTACTAGGTATGGGTACTATACCTAGGTACTTCTACCCAGAAGAACAAAAATCATTTTACCACAAAGACATCTGCACCAGAATGTTTACTGCAGCCCAATTGCCAAGTCACAGAAGCAACCCAAATGCCCATCAACCCATGAATGGATTAACAAATTGTGGTATATGTATCATGGAATGCTATTCAGCCATAAAAAGATGGAGACTTTACATCTTTTATGTTTACTGGATGGAGTTGGAACACAGTATCTCAAGAATTAAAAAAAAGGTATCCAATGTACTCAATACTATCATGAAACCAATATATAAACACTTACTCATAGGAATTAAAACACAAATATAGTCTAGCAAAGGGGAGGGGGAGAGGAGAAAGAGAGGGGAGCAGAAGGGGGAGGGCAATTGGTGGGAGGAGGGAGGGCATGAGGTGGTATCTCACCCAGTGAGCACAATGCAAGGGTATATTACAAAATAACTAAAAGTAAATTTTATATGTCTTACCATAAAAAATAAGTGAGGTGATGGCTATGTTAATCAGTTTGATTTAAGCATTCCACATTGTATAGCAAATCATCACATTGTACACCATGAATATATACAATTAAAAATTAATTAAAAAGGGAAAAATAAAGTACCAATGTGTACTCATAAGGATGTTAAAAAAGTGTTGCTCTAAAAATTATGCTTCCTCTTTCATCCTAATGATTCTTGTATAGCATCAAGTTCAGGTAATGGTGATCTGATCAAATGGAAATTGGATCACCAGGAATATTCTAGAATCATATTTCAAGCAATATTTAAGAACTGACATTTTCTTGAGATTTATATGCAGATTCCTAAAAGGAAAGGGAAAGAGCCAATGACTTCCACAGATCTCGTAGTGTCTTAAGATCTAAAAGCAAAACACTAACTTTATTGTATCACTTAGATGATAACCCTGAAAACACCATAGGATGTTGACAGTACAATACTGACTTTTGTTTCAGGGATCTGTGTTAATTCCTTGTGTGATAAATGTTGGGGGTCCCTTTTGGTATTATGCTCAGAGCTTCTCCATTTCCCATTAAGTGATTAAAAGTGACTAGACTCCATCAAGAAGATGGAGTAAACAGAAGACAATATTTTCTTCCACTTTGGAAATTACAAAGTGTTTATCTAAGTTACAAAGTGTGTTCTCTACACTGTCTGTAGAGAAAGTCACTTAGAGGATCTGAAAATAGATCTATTTGGTAAGAAAATATATTTGATGGAGAGTATGGTAGAGGAGTAATTGTCCAGAGATGAATATGGAAAGGATGACTAGAAGTAGATCACAAAGGGCCTTACATACCAGGTTAAAGTAGTAAAAAACATCAATAGGAGGTCTTTAAACATGAGATGTCAAGATGACACATACAGAACATTTAGTTAGAGAATAAGTAAGGAATTAGTAGTGTCAAGAATGTGAAAAAAGAACTGATTGCAATAATATAAGCAGTAAATAATAGCCAAAGTTAAGAATGTAGAATGGGGCAGTGTTATGGACTGAACTGTCTCCTCCTTAAAAAATTTAGATGTTGAAGCCCTAAACTTCAGTACCTCAGAATGTGACTGTATTTGAAAATAGGTCCTTTAAAAGGTTATTAGTTAAAATGGAGCCATTAGGGTAGACCTTACTCCAATCTGACTAGAATCATAAGAAAAGGAAATTTAGATACACAAAGAGATGCCAGGGTTGTGCATACACAAAGGAAAAACCACACAGCTAGAAGGCAGCACACTCCCTTACCCCCCGCCCCCCCACCCCGCCAAGGACAGAGGCCTCAGAAACCGAATGTGCCAACTCCTTGATCTTACACATCCAGCCTCCAGGACTGTGAGAACAAATTTCTGTTGTGTAAGCCACATAGTCTGTGACATTTTTATTTTTCAGGTCTAGGAAACTAGTACAGAAGGATATAATTGAATGAATTTGAAAAATATTTAAAAGACAAAAATTACAAAATTCAATGACTAAATATGAGTGCTAATGGAGAAGCAAAAGCCACAGTGATTTCCAGATTTTTGGTTTAAATAGTGAGGAAGATACTCAGCCACTTTCTGAGATAGGGATTCCAAGCTCCAAAGAGCAAGACGGACTAAAAGATAACAAATTCAGTTGTGGATCTGCTAAGTTTTTTGTAAATATGATGCATAAAATTGCTAAACACCTCATAGTTAGATACATGAATCTGGATCTCGGGAGATAGAGCTTGGCTAGAGAAACTGTCCTAGGTGTCATCAGCATATAGATTAATAACGATTCTGCTGGGCAGCAGGAAAA